>BGPR01000230.1:261211-319511 GCA_013235015.1 Araneus ventricosus
AAACATGCAGTACAAAATTTAGGCAATATTTAAGTAGCGCGCATGCCGCTGCATACAAAAAACAAAGGAAGTCAAAAATTATTCAAAGAAAGTCAAAAAAAAAAAAAACCCAAGAAATATAATACTCCGAGAGAATAGAATTAACAACAAGGAATCCATTCTAGTCCACTTTTTCAAGGGCTATAGATCATTCGATATGATTCAAATTATTTGGGAAATTTTTCCATAAGAAGCTTGACTTCGTCTAAAATGCTTCTTGGTTTTTTACTCTTTGAATAATTTTTAACAGACGAATCATTTTAACATCACATTTTACTTTCGTCAAACATGTTTATTTATATATGCCAGATTATTAAATGTTTACAATTAAGAACTGCCATTCGAGTGTTTACAACAAGTCATTTGTATACTAATCTGTCGCTTCATTTGTAAAGGCCAGTATTTTGTGTGTGTCTCTCAAACTATAGTTATTCAGAGATTTGACTTGGTGTAGTGCACAGAAGACCAATTAAAATTTTGTCTGCACCTATTAACGTGAGAGAGAGACCTTAAAGACACTGTAAATAGAGATACAGTAGTTTGCAGATTTCGTTCTCGTTATCTCTGAAATTCAAGATTTGTCCAATAACAGCCCTAACGCTGTTTTGAAGTCGTGATATTATTTCTGTATAAACAGTTTGAATTTGTTTCGACTTTCCATTTTAGATTAGTGAACTGCATCCTTTAAGAATTATGCATTACCATCAGTACTGAATACTGAGTACGATGTACGAACTTTGTAAAGTTTAGTCATATTAACGTCCCATTTTGAAGCAACACGAGGGCTATTTTGAGACGGAACTCGTAACTTTGAACGCGCTCAGATGACGAGAACGACACAGAGCTGCACCCCTCTCCAAACTTTCACACCACGCCAGAGGAGGATGGACCCCTAAGTATGATTTTAAAGCAGTGGTTCGAAAACCTATTTTCACTTGACCCTCTCGCTTTGTGCAAAATATTTGGTCGCGACCACGTTTTTCAAGAAAACCCTATAATTTTATTATCGAAAAATTTCTTTAATTTAGGGACCCACAAAAATTTTTCAGACCACGGTTTGGCCTACTGATTTAAAGGAACAGGCCATACATTGACGGATCTTCATTGAAGTTGGTTCAAACCTGGAACCCTTCGGTTCATGTCTACAAACCTATTTGTAAACCATAATTTGATTATTAGCATCTATAGTAAAGAGTGAAAGTTAACGACTATGAGTCAATCTGTTAAATGCATATTTTGCAGTTTTCTGCCATGAATCTTAGAATGATATTCTATCTTCCGAGTTTGTCACATGACTTACTCCCCTGAGTACTACTTTGGGGTAGTTATATAAGCCGAAAAACTGAAGATGAATATGCATTACATACCCGTACCCTCAGTATAATAATACTGGCATAAGTTAGAGACGTCACTTTCCCGTTGTCAACGTGCGAAAAGTGACGTCTCCCAACCCAACCGGGGGTACCAGAATAGACCCGTAAGTAACTGGACGTAGTTAGGTAGTGAAGAATCCATTCCAAAGCAACACTTTAAAATATAGCTGTTTCCGCAAAACAATGGACGAGTTTTCTGGTTTGCTTATTTTCGATTCACAGACCGTTTTCCGGTAACCCTCCAATTTAAGCAATCGCCAAATCTATTTGGAAACTGTATCAAGCTCCAAGTTCGAATCGGTTTTTCTTTAGTACGCAAAGCGTTGAAAATTTCGTGTTCTTTGAGTTTGTGTAATCCTTTCTTTTTAAATAGGTTAAAAAAAGCTCTTAAAGCATTAAATTCTAAATGGAACTATTGGAATTAACTAAATCGTTTGGTTAAAAATTTAACGAAAGAGCGATGAAGAATAATTATGGCAACCTTTCCACAAAATTAGGCTCTTATTTTAAGTAAACATTGAGCGCTAGAACAATAGGAACATGAAATTTAATATTTTCAAAGTATTCTTAAGGCATGACATTAAAAAACTCCACTTTAAACATTAATTAATATCTTCAGAGTGTTGAAATTTTGAAGATTCCCATTGACCGGAAGTTGATGGCCCGGCGGAAAACCTACTTTACCGCAAACAAATAAAACAGAAAACTCGTCCATACAGATAAAAATTCTTACTCTGCCCTTCCGTAAAATAAATTATTACATTATGCGTCCTCTGCTGTGCAAGGAACTTCAGTTGATTCGATTTTAGACAAGAAATTATATGCACTTCTGAACAATTTTCGAGAGGGAATTAGAAACCCTTAAAATGGTAGTAGGTTCTCTATTGAGTTACTGAATCCAATTTATTAATCATTTAATCATGATTTCTCAACTAAATTCATTCTTGTCTCTCAGCGTTCTTGTATGATAGATTCTAAGGACCGGGGTGGCCTAGTGGTACGGTCTCGGCTTTGGGGCCGGAGGGCTCCAGACTCGAAACCCGATTCCACTGAAGATCCGCCGCGTATGGGGCCCATTGCACGTTAAATCATACGTAGTGGCCAAACGTCCTCCCGTTGGTGTGGCGTGGAAGCTTGGGGAGGGGGATGCCAGCTGTCGTCCTCGTCATCTGACCGCGGTTCAAAATTACGAGATCCGTCCCAAAATAGCCCTCGTGTTGCTTCAAAACGGGACGTTAATATGTAACTAGCTATGATATGTTCAAGGATTAAGTTATTCAGATGTTATATTATTCATTAGTTTAGTTTATAGTAGTAGAGGAAGGTTTGAGACGTATACTCTTGCTATAAAGCCGCTTTGTCTCGAATTGAAAAGAATTTGAGAACTAAGTCTCGAATTGAGGGCTAAACACGAGAGTCGGCATCACCGCCCACTCCCAACACGTATATATTATTCATATATACTGCATTTTTGTAAGGAAAATAAGGTCTGCTTAAGCCAGCTAACCAGACAGGAAATCTCAGAAAGATTTTGTATGTGTTTAACCTTCCAGCGGGCGCACGTGCGCAGAAGATACTTATATTGTGCATCGTATTGCATACTTATATCGTTCTTTTATAAATTTAAGTGCAATTTTTATTTATATAATCTTTGTTTAGTAAAAAGCTAATAAATACAGATTACATAGATAAAAGTTGCATCTATTTTTGTAAAACAACACGATAAAAATACGTAATAAGAAGCACGATATAAGTATCTCCTGCAAACGCGCGACAACTGGAACCTTAATTTAACACCTCCCCGTTACACACTAAAATTCCTCTAAAAATGTACCTTTTTTGTTGCTGTTCTTTGGTTTTCTTTTAAAAAAGAAATACAAAATATTGCTGCTAATTGAATGGAAATTAAATTCTTGTCATAGTGTTTTTATATTTACACACTAGCCGCCTTCGGTGACCAGCTTGTTCTAAGGGAATATAATTTCAATTGAATCTTGAATAATTTTATATTCATGTTTCCCTTAACAAAGTAAGCATATTGTAGTGGACCTGTTCTGTTCATTGTCTACATAAATATCCCTAATGGAGTCAAATAACTGACCATGTCATGTAACATCTACTTGCAAGTTGTCAGTGCCATCTTCATTTTCTTATTCCTCTTGCAAAACATATTTTGATTTCAACATTAAAATGATTCAACATATTTTATGGCCATCGGCATGTTTGCTGAATTAAAACATGCTGAAAAAAGAATGAAAACATAGCAGCCATAATCATTCAGCTTACAGAATATATTTTTTCATATACCTAATATCTCAGAGAGCTTGGTTTACAGATTTCACAAAAAATTTGATGAAATAAAATATGAAAGCAAAATGGGTTAGGATATTATCGTAGCTTTCAACAATGAAAGAGAAACACGCGATTAAATATCTGTTTAAACAATGAAAACAGGTTGATTTGCGTTGCAACAATGAAAAGTATTGTTGTAAATTATGCCAAAAAATATTTTTTTAAATGTATTAAAATTAGAGAAAAAAATCGTGCGACAACTTTATTGATATCATTGAAAAGATAATATTTTGCGCTTTCAGATGATTTAAAAATGATTTTTCTGCTTTAATATTTTCGGAAGTTTTTAAGGAAAAACGCCGAAATTTTACTTCATTTTTAATTAATTAAAATTCTAATTAAAATTTTTAAAAACTGCTCCGAGATTCACATTTTTACCCTACAAAGAATGTTCGTGCCAAATGTCGTAGCTATAGGTCCAGCGGTCTGTCCTGTAGAACGCCAACACACAGACACACTTTCTCCTTTATTATTAGTAGAGTTATATTTGGTAATTCTTTTTTTTAAAAAAAATCCTATTAATTGTATGCAGAACAATAAATCTTCTCTTTCTGAGGTTTCGGTGGCTCTGTGATGATATTAGTAACGTTAACGACAAATTATCGTTATTAATTTTGATGCTTTTGACAGAAAACATCAACTTCTAGTGTGATAAAAATATATTCCCTCCTATGTAAATAAATGGACTTCGGCTTGAGGTTGAGAATGAGAGTTTATTCAAATAATCAACATGAGCTTTTATTTGCTCAAAGGGAAACTGTAAGCGTAACGAAGCCTTAGAAATTTGGGCTGCATTAGAAATAAAATTTAAATTCAATACTTATTGGAGAAATTGGTAATAAATCAGCAATAAAAGAGAACGAACACTAAAGTGAATCCAATATGACTTCACTTAGCTTGTTTTTGTGTCAGAATTATCAATCATTATCTGCATCATGTTATTTTATATCCTTATGTTAATTTTTTTCATTACAGAAATTTAGTTACATGAAACAGAATAATAACGGGAAAAACTTTTAAACGATTCAACTATCTTTTTTTCATATAACAAATTTCACGGAATCGACAGCTTTATTTAACTAGCTTCCTTTTACAATCGTATTTGAACTTTTTCCTCTAAAAAAATCATTCATCGGCTGCAATGCTAGAAAAACTCGAAAAATGAAGTTTTGAGATCGAAATGATTCAAGATTTCGTTGGTGCGTTGAAATGCAGGGATTTCAAGCTTAATTGTTGGATTAAGGATTAAACCTCTGACTGCTTATTCCGCGAGTAAGAAGTAAGTCTATTTTCTGCTGCATTCTACGATTTTCTCAAGCTAATATGTTTACTTAGTACGTTTCTAGCGTTGGATCATATTATACGAATAAAGCTTTTTGCATATGAATAACAATTCTCCTCGTTCAACGGTATTTGAACTTTTATGAAAACTTTGCATCTAAATAGTGATTTTTAAAAAAATCGGTAGTCGGATGCCGTAAAAGCGACTTTAGAATATTGAGAATGATCATAGCTCGAATTTCTTATTTTTGAGTTGTGCCAGCATTGCAGCTGATGGACGAAATATCAATTTTCGAAATCATGTATTATAGAGAGTTTCTAACAGAATACATCAACTACTTCTAATGTGATGAAAATACGATGCTTTCTTTCAGAGAGTTGTCATCAATTTCCTTCAAAGAGGTTATTTAAATTTGCGTGTCAGCATGTAATTAAAGCTTCATTTGTTTATTTAGCAGCTATCAATAAATTATTTATGAGTTTCAATTTAATATTTATTAATGGTTATATACATAGCTATTAAAATTTAACAATTTCTAGCATGCGAAAGACGAAATCTTATCACCTTTAGTATCTTCGATTTTAATTGTGAATAAATATTATTTTAGTTTTTCTCTTTATTGTTGGAACATTTGGATTATAAGCCTGTAAAACTTTGCCTTGAATAAAATTTCATAATAGCAAAAGTTTAATGAAACTTCACAGCTATATTTCATTTACGAGTTTGGATAAAAACGAGGTTGTAAATCAAGAAAGTGTGTCTATTAGGGGCAGACTCGATTATTCTACATAGTAGGAGGAGACACTTCAATATTCTGTGTGAACCCCGTCTTAAATACCAAAGTAATATGTCCGAGATATGACATACCTAAATCGTAAGTTAGAAATAACTTCACTGAAAATGTGGCTTATATTTGGAATATACTCAAGCCACGATATTTATTAAAATTTCTGACGTCCTAAAATTTCTAGAAGCAAATGTTTAATACTGTATCATTTACATTATTATTATACGATTCACTTTTTTTCCCTTTTAGATCAGAACTTCAAAAAAACTCGCTAGACTTTCGCAAAAGATGCGTATGTTTAGGCAGACAAAAAAAATTATAAATGAATACTTATTCAGTATTGCATGAAAAGATACTTAAATAGCTATTTGGAAAATTTGATGGAATTCTCCAAATTAGAAAGGTTTTGTTTATTTTTCTAATTCTGAGGAATAGGATGGAATCGCATGCTGCCACAGATTTCAGGATTCCAATTTTTTTCTCAAATTTTAATATATTTTTTATATTATAAACTTTTTAAAAATTTGCTATTTTACGTAACTAAAATTGCATCATTATTTTTACAGTTATAAATAAAGTTGCATCATTACCCAAACTTATTTCATAATACCAAAACGGGAAATATACAGGTTCTTCAATGGAAAATTTAATGCTCTTTAACTTTTATTATTTTTATGAGGAGAAAGCATTTAATCTCTGGAAATAAATGGTGCAGGCATCTAAATTTTGGATTCGTCTGATAAGACAAAATATGCTGTTAAATGTATGCATCTTATTATTGTTAAAATTTTAAAAATATTACACGTTTGTATTTTTTTTTTTAAATTCAACCATTTCCAACTTAAATTCTAGATACTATTTTCAAATTTCGTTCAGCTGTTTCAGTTTTAATCCTCAATTAGTCGCAATACCCAATAGATACGCGTGCAATTTGCATCTAACAGCCGTTTTTAAACACATTACAATTTGAATTCTTGTAGATTATTCATTTACATCTTCATTAGGACTAATTATTATTATAAAGAAAAACTTATCAAAACATGCTGTTAAATATGTCATATTGGACGAACCGACTGAACAATGGATGAACAACATATAGATTTTATACCCGCCAGATATATTGTGACCATTTGAGGATGAAAATTTATTGAGACTAATGGAGGGTTAATACCGATTTTTTTTTGTTGGAAAATCAATTATAACCAAATTAACTATATAAATTTTAAATCAATTATTTAATCTGTTTATAATCTGTAAGTTAAAGCAATATAAAGAAAAGAAAGCAAACATAGGCAAGAAGCAGCAATCTTTATTCGTTAAAAAATGATTTAAAAATACTTTTCTTGCATTTCATTATTTACATACTTGTGCTGTAAGGACCAGGGAACAAACAAATACTACAGGGATCGTTATTATGGGCTGCACAGACGTTCAATGCAAGATTTCCAGTAGCAACCATGATGAGTTTCAAAATAAAAACTGCTTTGCCGAGACTATTGTAAAAAATCTTTCACAAAAAAATCAATGTTTTTGCATGGTACATTTCATTCAATATTATTTCCAGAATATTATCATATGACAGCACTCAGATTTTTCTGATTTGAATGGTTTAAAAAGAAATGTTTAACACAATGACGCAACATCTGTATGTTGCCGCCGCACACTTCACAACTAACATTTCGTACAGACAGAAATTTCATCCGATACTACTTTTTAACGACACACAAACAACATTTAGAATCGATATAATAAAGTTTAGGAATTAAAAAAAAAAAGAGAGAACAACTTAACGAAAACGATTCTATATCACATGACACTAATGAAGGTGCAGAAGGACTGCGAGTTTTGGTGCAGTGTGACATTCTACCCAAATTCATACTCTTAACTTAAAATAGTAATAAATAGACCAATGTAAAAACTTATATGGGAAAGATTTTCGCTTGAATTTGAATTAAGTATTTAACAGAAAAACCACTAAAAATAATCTTAACAGATGATCTTATCAACTTCTAATCCTAAATGTTTTAAAATTACTAGAATGGTATCCCCATCACAGGATCACACTATTAGCCCTTTGCAGCCCTATGTTCAAGGTGGGCGCGACATCCGTTTTCCGCTGGGAAGTCCTATATCGAGATGGATTCGACGTCAGTTTTTTTTTTTTTTTTCACCCGCAAGTCTTATGTCCAAGTGGACTCGACATTTTTGTCTCAAGTTGGTTTTTTAATACCTGAAAAAGGAATTAATAAATTCACTGGAGATGACTTGGACTTGATAGAAAATTTTGAAAAACCTTTGGACTGCAAAGGAATAAAGGAAATCGTATCACATTAACAAAAAGAATTACCTGGGGTTGGTTCTCTTGACTATGAGAATTTCAATAAAACTCAAATTCTTCTACGTTGGAATTGCCCGTTATGATCATTAATTTTTTTTAGAAAATGCAGTATTCCTTAAAAAAGTTAGTTTAATATAGGGTCTTAGAATACATTTTTTTCGTAAAATAGTTATATTTTCCAATAGGAAATAACTTCTTACAATGTAATCTATTTCTAGTAAGAGCGACAAAAAGGAATATATATATTTTTTTAACGCTCTGCGATTAAATTTTTAAACATAATCTTTGGTAGCATCTGCTTACAAAAAAGAGTTACCGAAATGAGTTGGTTAAGCTATCTTTTTTCCTTTAGTTTTAAGCCTTTTGGCATATTGAGATTATGAATATATAAATTTATTCTTCGTAATTATTACTTAACTTTTAGAAATAAATTGCAAAAACTGCAATAAAAAATGCATTGATATTTGAAGACTTCATAAAAAGTATTCTAGTACACTATCGACGGGATGGCACTATTTGCAAATAATTAAATATTTAGATATTTTGAGAAGCAGAAATTTTGCGTAGTACTTTTCTAAAAAAAAATTGGCAACTTATTCAATCATAGTATTTTATATTTTAAATTTGATTTTTCTAAAAGTTTGATAATTCACACTGCACAATAAAAAAGTTCAATTTTTTTATATTTTAAATCACCGTTTTTGAACTTTCTTTCAAAACATCGCAGCCTCTGTAGGAACTTTGTTTTATGCAAATGCTTAAACAATTACACTCATAATGGTAGGTGAAACGGTTAAACATCAAAGTCAAAATACAGAACTTTCATACGTGTAGATAAAATGTTTAAACATATTACATATTTGACTCTCCAAAGTAACAGCTATAAGCAACAAACATCACTGCTCTACATATACGCAGCAAGATAAATTCTGGCAATGAAAAGAGAAACTTTTCTGAATTTCAAATATAAAAAAAATCCGAAATGTCATTCAATTGTCTCTCAAAGCTTTCTGTTAAAAAAATCACCAGCAACAACTGTTAATAAATTATTAGAAATAAAGTTCAGGCAAAAAATATTCTTCCCAGAATATAGTCAGCATGTAAACAAGTTCTTAATGGGAATATAATAATTACTTTCTGTGGTTTATTGGCAAGAACATTTTACTGGTGTTTCTAAATTACTTTTACAGAAAAAAGTAAAATATTTCTAATCAAACGAAGTATTTGAAAGAAAAAGCTAGTTTCTGGATTAGGAATGAACAAAATTAAATCGTAAAAATTTAAATACATGGTGCAAAGAGAAAAGACAAAATTTACAATATACATAAGAAATAATTACATATCAAGGAACTTTTCCCAATAAATACAATTTATAAATATATAATAAAAAATAAACTAATAAATTTATAATTGCCTCATTTAAACGCTTACTTATAAACGCCCAATATTTAATTCAGGAACACAAAAGAATTTTTGATAAACGAAGGAACTTAAGTACGCCAGTGCAAGTAGCATATATACTAATAAATAAATTGAAACAAAAATCAAACACAAATCAGTGCACAGTTTCTAGTGCAGTAAATGAAACGAAGAACATGTCCAATGGAGAAAAAGTAATTCATTATATTCATACAAAAGATGCCATGCATATTATTTGGCCCACTAAGGAATCAATTTTAGTAATTACATAAGTGTTTGATTACTTTACTCACGAGTTTGGATTAAAGTGTAGATAAAATGTAAAAAATTCTCTTTAAAAATCTTGTTAAAATTCTCTCAATCTAAAACAGAGATTATTTCAAGTGTGATGGAGATTCTGTATCATCAAAGAGTAAAACCAAGAAATGAGATTTCAAAATGTGCAACAATTCTCAACTCCTTATCACTAAGAGCTCAAAATTGATGAGTTACCTTCAAAATTATTTACTCTTGACTTAAATATAAGACTACTAACGTTTTTAAAAAATGTGAATAATGATTACCAGCAGAATGATAGAAATTCTGATCAACAATGGGTATAAATAATCATTTTTGTCTATTTAAAAAAAATTGAACGAATATTTTTGAATAACAATAATGTAAATCTTGATATCTTGACGAAAATGTTTCCAAATTACACATGAAACAAAAAAAAAAAACAGTTAAATACTAAAAAAACTTCAGTCCCATTTGTACATGTTCTTCCGAGTCCTGATAATTCCCAACACTTTTTTTTTCACCTGCAATTTAAATAATTATATTTTTGAATGCAACATAAAACACAGCACCAGCATAATCAAAAATATAAAGAAAAAAATAATAGCAAGCCTCTACCAGCCAGAAAACACCATAGCGAACATACTCAGAATCATTTTTTGTATAAGCAGATTACTTATATAAAAAGCAAAGCAAAAACAATAGCAAAGAATATAAATAGAAATAAAAATCTGGTAGTTGTCCAAATGAAGGATCAACCTATGGAACATAAATTTTAAGTATAAGGTAGATGCAGGTTGTAATAGCATGAAAAAGGATCAAAGAATGATCTAAACATTTCTCTACACATATGTATACTACACATTTATACAGAATGTAAACGATTACAGCAAATGATACAGAAATCAGGTTGTGAAGACGGTTTCCTAGATCTTTAGTTCAAGTAAAAACAAAATCGTTTTCAGTTAAAATAAAGAATTTAAAAAAATCAAAAAGCGGCAAACAAGGAATCCCCTTAACATACAGTAGAGAGTCCCGCTAATCTGAACTAGATGGGACCGGACCCTATCTGGATCACCGAAAGTCAGAATTAAACGGAATTTGCTTTAAAATACAGGTAATACAAGTTTTAGA
Organism: Araneus ventricosus; assembly: GCA_013235015.1. NCBI lineage: Eukaryota > Metazoa > Arthropoda > Arachnida > Araneae > Araneidae > Araneus > Araneus ventricosus. The sequence continues at coordinate 272,212 of BGPR01000230.1, forward strand.
TGGGTAAAACTATAAAAATCTACGTTCGTTTTCATAAATACCTACAACTTTTCCTATAGCTTAATTTTAGTTTTCATACTACTGTGTACGTAGGCCCAAGTTTTTAGCCTACGAACTGATGTAGAATTAACAAGAACTGATGAGTTTTTTAAAAATCCCGTTGGAATCAGCCGAATGTCCGGACAAGCGGGGTCCAGGATTAGCAGGACTCTATTGTATTTAAGGAAAATGAATGCAATGTTTAACATGATTTCCAAACCTTCAACATATACAAGAAGTCTTGGGGAATTTAACCATTGATTATATATATATATATATATAAACACCAATAAATAGTATAAAATTAGAAAAAAAAATTGCTAACATATTAGAATTTCAAGACGGCTAATCAAAAGCATCGAAACGGGTTATTTTCATAGCAAATAGAGTACCAGTAATTGTTTAATTAGGTTGGTTGGGAACTTTGAATTTTAAAAATTGTAAAAATCATAGATTTTTAAGTACTTTTAAAATTCGAAATCAGTTATGTCAACCTCTGATACAGTATCAGTTCCTGATACATTTTCTCTTTATTAGTTCTTATATTTAAAAATTTTATATCGTTAAAAATTTAGTTAAAATTATTAACCAAAATGAAGTATCATTATTTAAATTTAACTCCTAGAGGGAAAAAAAAAGTTCCTAGTTGTCTGTTGCAATATAAAGACGGTGATATTAGTAAGTTGGTTCTCCCATTGCGTCAACAAAAAAATTAATGGTGGTCAAGAAATGAAATGAGGGGTAACAAATTATAACAATGCAATTCGTGAAGAATAATAAACATACTGACTGATAATAAAACAAAAATATCGACTTACTGTAGACTTGTCCATAATACTAAACTAAGGTAAGAAGAAGAATTTTAAAGGACCTTGCTGGAAAAATTAGTTTTTCAGGTTTATGGAAACCATGTTCTGCACAGAGAATTTAGCAAGTTATAACGAAGAAAATAGGAATTTCATTAATGTATCGATTCAAATTAACAACTATGAGTCTTCACAGAATTTGATTTCTGTACCATGCACATGATGACAAACAAAACAATTGAGGAACTTTCACACCATGACATGAAACAGAATTGCAATTTGATCGCTCAAAAGTGATGCAGTAAAGGTAAAAATTGTTTGGCACAGCCCTGCTACTTTTACAATATATTTTTTACAATGATTTTACTTATGCCTCTTTTCTTACTGTGTTATCGATGAACTTATGCGCAATTTTTTTCAGTTGAAAAGGTACAAATATTTAAGCTAGAAAATGAGATTTTTAAAATGTATTTAATAAAGTACTTAGAATTATTAGATTATAGTAGAATTAGTCGTATAGTTATGTACTCCAAAAATGACGCACATGAAATGAGCATCTTAATCAAATGGTCACTTGGCGAATTTCTTTCTAGAAAAGCAGCCAGCTTAGTAAAGTTGTCATGAATCGGAAACAAGCAGCGATCATTTAATGAATATTTAGATCAAAACTTTCGAATGTGTTATACATTAAATTACTTACTTTTTGTTAGATTTTGGCGTTATTCAACACTGCTTATGAAAATTTCAAACAGGAACAGTGTTCTTTAATAATGATAAAGTGTGAATCAATTTACCTTGTTTCTTCCGAAATTATCCCAATATCGGGACAAAATTTACTGGGCTACAATAGAGTTGATCAAAGTGTGTCAATTACATTTTAAAAGTTGACACAAACCAGTGAAATATTATAAAATCAGAGCACGAACTCAACATTTTTCTTTGTCTTTTACCTATAAATTTGTAGCGGGAAAAATCAATCTAGTTTCAATATTTAAGAGCATTTTTATTTATTTCTACAAAAGGGATTTAATTATATTTTATATAAAGAACTGTAGAAGATAATTTTTGAAAGACTTCTGCTGTAATAACTGAAATTTTCTTAGATTCTGCAAGGAGCATTTAAATACAAATATTTTAGAAAACGAGTTCATAAACGATAAATAAAACTTTAAATGCGATTAATTTAAAATTTTTATACAGAAATTTATTTTATAATACCTCCATTCATGTGTAACAGAATTTAGTTTTCTATAAAATATTAAATCATGCTTTATAAAAGATTCTTCCTTTATCACGCACAACTCCACAGTTTTGTTAACTTTTCACTTCAACAAAAGATTAAATTTCATCCTAGCAAAAAGTTTTACATCACATGAAAGCTTTAACTAATCACACAAAGCTAACTATACTTACAAGAAAGCAACGCTTAGTGTTCATATGTATATAAAGAACCAAAACGTACGTTTTGCTGGTTGCTGTTTCTGAAAAATATCTGAATTACACAACTTTGCTTCGATTGAATTCTTTCTGCAAAAGATCACAGATCATATAGACATTACTTATCTACAATTATGAACAAATAGCTTGATACTCTTTCGTGTACTATGGATACAATGACTAAAGAGATTGATATGATGCATAGAAAAAAATTAATTAGGATATCGCTTGATTCCTTTTTACTCGTTAGTGACAATACCATGCTTCTATGACCCTGAGATGAGAAAATGAGTTTTAAAAACAGGTGGTTTCGTCTCATTCTGAGCACTGTAGTATAAAAACATGTGGATTTAGTAGACTTCGGTTGGTAAAGACACATAACTAAGTAAGTTGCCTTTAAAAATAATGTGGTTATTAAATTCAAAACTGATAAAAATTCAAAGAACAAAAAATATCTTCATAAATGTCCAACATTTCTGCGGTAAATATATTGATTTCAGGAACTTAAAAAAGAAAGTAAAAATTCAAATAGAAATTCCGTTTACATCAAACGCAACACAAAAATAGGAAACGTAGTTCACTTCAGACCAAATATAACAAATGTAAAATTAAAAAAATGGTTAATAATAAAGCAAGTTTCCAATAAAACTTCCAAATAAGGATCGAGACTAAATAAATTTTCAAACTTAGCACTTAACTGAAAGTCATGTTATACTGGTAAATCAATATAATCTACGACATAATAAAGATTAAATTAAAAAGCCTTGTCAATTTTCAATAAAACTTGAGTAAAATAATGTCTTTGCAGAGACCGTTGCCTTCTGAGTGTAATCAATCAGCTCTTTAGTTTCTTACAAGACTGTCGTTGCACACATCCACTGCAGTGAGAGCAATTTAGGAACATTTAAACCAAAGACTTTGATATTTGACTTATAAACACATAGACAAACTCCAACAATGAGTTAGGAACAATAACTTAACAAAATAGCTAGAAAAATCTCTAAACAGGAAGAAAACATTTAATAAGCAGAAATAACATTGCTATATCTAAAACAGAGAACCTATTTTTAATGAACTCTATCTAAAAACGACTAAATTGATGAAGTTCAACCACTGATGAGAGAAGGTTCAAATTATTTCAGTGAAGACATTTCACAGAGAATGCAGCACAATAACAAACTCAAAAGGAGCTTTCAATCCAAAGCGCACCTTTAAACAAATTTCTAAGTAAATCTTAATTTACTTAGAAATTTAAGGTTCTATTTTTAATACCTCATTAAATTCCATTTAATAATTTTAGCTTTCAATTCCTTAGATATCACTACTGTACTTTAGAATCTAATTGAAAGTGTAACTTTTTATTATCGGTATAACAAACCAACTTTATATTTTCCGTAGTAAAAAGTCAAATTAATCCTAGTAATACATTGCACAAAAATTCAGATAAATTCTTCTATAAGGAACCATAACTTTAAATTAATGCATCTCAGATTGCATGATAGAGGGGTGGCTCAAGAAACAGAAATGTCGATTTCAGTTCTCAAAATTTTTTTTACAATACTGGCTCCTTAATGAACAAAAGGCTTACTTTTGGTTCAACACATTTGATTCCGTACCATGCTTTTGATTTCAGGGTTAACAAAATCTACTAAGCTAAGAAGGGAATATGCTCTCACTACAGCTGATGTCAACAACAGTGGCTTATGATTTTGCAACTGAAAATCACATAAGATTTTGAAAGTGTCATCTTTTTTTTCTCATCACACGAAAAATGCATTGTTTTTTAAAAAAAGTTTTGAGTCTTAGTCCACACTGGCGGTGGAACGAAAAGTGTCCACGTCTCGACGTGGTCCAGGAACATCTACCAAATATCACCTAATGGCTTTCTCACGCCGTCGCTATGTGTGCTTTCTTAGCCGTCAGAGGAATGACCATACTGCTATCATCTTCACTTAAATGTTTCACACCATTCAGGCGTGGAGGATTCGATTCTCTTGAATCATCACTGTGATGAACTACGGTCTTACCCGTTCCGTTTATGGGTTGCATCATTGTAGCAATACCCAATAGTTTACTTCTCTGGTTTGCAATCCTCTGCGACAGAGGTCTCCTGTGGTAATTATTCACATGGTAGTCATAGTCATCTTCATGGTGGGCATCTTCCTCGATGGCATCCACTTCTGAATCGCTCCTGGAGCTGGAAAGGTCTAGCACCCCCTCCACGGATGAGAGAAAGCGATTCGGAACAATAACGGTAACTGGTTTAACATCCACATTGGACGGTGACAAGCTCATATCGATTGCCTGCGTTTGCATGGACCGTTCGTCTCTGAGAAAGAGTTCTTTCTGCTGCGGCGTGAGAATACTAATGGTTCTACTAGGTTTCCTTCTGTTACCATTGGTGATCACACCGTTACTCATCACCATGAGAGGATTGTGATTGGTGAGCTCCCCATTGTTGTAGTGATGGCCGTTATTGTTATTGTTATGCACAACGGAGTTAATCGGATGCACAGCTTCCGGTGATGGTTGCTCCGTTTCGGAAGATGAGTTATGGTGGTCTGCAATGTTTTCTTCATTGTCTGACAGATGCAGAAGCTCTTCGTCATGATCTTTGTTATCGTCGTGGTCCGACGGCGTTTCCTCATATGCCTTCGGACGCCTGCCCCTTCTCGGTTTGCCCAAGTTGGACTCGTTTTTGGGGCATTTGTGGTGGTTGAGATGGTGTCGCCGGCGGTATCTTCCTTTACAGTCGGGGCACTGGTAAGGTTTCTCTCCCCTATGGATGAGCATGTGGGCCTTCAACTGATTGCTGTCGGAAAACCTGGAGTCGCACCTATCGCAAGCGTAGGGTCGCTCGCCAGTGTGCACCCGGAGATGTCGCCGGAGGTTGGCCACTTGGACAAAGTGGCGATCACAGTGTGAGCACTGGTAAGGCTTCTCGCCGGTATGGAGACGCATGTGCGTCTTTAGATGATGGTCCCTCGTGAATCTTTTGTGGCACTCTGGACATTCGAAAGGCTTCTCGCCGGTATGTGTCCTCTCATGGTTCTGGAGCACGTGCTTGTAACCGAATTCGCGGTTGCAGACGCTGCAGTAGAACTTCTTGCTTCCGTTCTTGACCAGGCCATTCTTGCCGGACTTGTTGCTGTCTCCATTAGTGGTGGCGGCATCCGTGATGAGCGTGCCGCCCACTGGAAGGGCATTGATGTCCACGGCCACCTCGGCCACACCGTTACGGTGACTCTGTTCGTCCAGAGATCTCATATCGCACTTGTCGATTCCGCCGTTGGTGGCGCTGCTGGCGGTCTTCACTCCTTCTGCTACCTCCGGCCCGTCCTTCATAGTCGGCGGCCACGGTTAACCTACGAGCAGAAACAAGAAGAAGCAGTAAGTAACGAGGAATCTCATTAGAGCCTTTTTTATTATTTTTTAAGAGAGAAGCGCGGAATAAAATTATGCTAATGCCTAACGAATCAATGCGAAACAAACGATCCGCTGTACCTGCTTATGCCGCACCCTCATTAGACCGCCGATACGCCACGCTTTTAATTGGCTGACGCGAGACGTAAAAAGTATTTCTCCCGTTCTTTTTCATGTGCGGGGGCGGTGGAGTTAGCGAGAAAACAAAGAAAAACGCAACTTAGCCTTCCGTCAGCGCAAACATTCGGGGAGCGGGGGGAGGCGAATCACAGCCTCCAACTGAAAAGGATGATGAATAGGGGAAGGGTACACATTAGAGAAATACTTGATGGGAAATATTTACTCCGTGGGCTCTTAGTCCTCCCTCCTCTCAGTTTGTTTTTTACTTTGATGATATTTTCTTTGCCCCCACCCCTTTTTTTGTCTCCTTCAACTCGCGTGACAACCTATTCCTTACATTAAAGCGGAATTTGATGAAAAATTAGGTTACGCATCAATAAGTGCCTCCACAGTATGATTTGAGTTTATGTGTTAATAAATGTTTTTCGCAAAAAGAAACGGTTTTTTCAACTTTTAGACAGACGAACGTTTTCCTTCTCGGTAAAGTATATTTGCGGTATGCACAGTGTAGTCGTTTAATGTATAAAGCCGTGCAATACTACTTCTGTTCCCCTTCGAGTATTTTAAAAGCAAATTACTTTTTTAAATGTTTGCAAGACGTTATAAATTGCATTTATCAACTGCATTTGTTAATAAACAAAGAAAATTGTTATATATCAAAGATTTAAGTCAAAATCTCACCAGAAACCTTTCAAAAGATAATTACTGATGCTAAAGTGCACATGGCTTCCAGTGCCTCGTTACAGTTGTTGGAACGTCTGACTTAGAGACATATCTCAAACGCCACCGGACCAAATAAACAAAGTATACTAGGTACGAGACGAAGATGAGACACAAAAGCGCATGCTCAACAAATGCTTTTGATGAATTACCCGTATGTAAACTTATCGCCCCGCTGACCAGTGAATAGAATGGTGATCCGCCAAGCCTCAGAGTTCTCGATGATCGATGACATTAACATAAAAACTTTATTTCACTATTCCTGTTGGTGATCTAAGGACGAATTTTTAAAATGTGGGTTCCGATTCAAAGTTTAGTCGTTTAATGATCTAAAGCATATTTTTAAAAATATGAATTTTCACTCAATGTTTAGTCCTATACATGAATATTGGGGTCCTTAAATAGTTAACTTTTAATTATCCATTAGGATTCTCGAATATATATGTAGATAAAAAAAATCTTGATTTTTAGAAACTCAATATATTTTTCAATTAAATGCATTTAATTAATTTTTTAATCATCATTTAATTCTTATCTACTTGGTCACTTGGGGCCACGAAAAAAACCGTATTCGTAGATAGGATAGTGGAATATTTTGTTTATAGAAATGCTTCCCGAAAGGAAAAATTTAAGAAATTCTGTTGCTATGTTTTCTTAACTTCTTGACCTAAGAATTTCGTATTTGGCCTCCTAATTAGATGTCGCATCCTATTTGGAACAATTTATTTCAATCCATATAAGAATGTGGAGGACACTTAAACGGGCCTAAGGGATTTTTTCTTTTAAATTAATTGCTTATTTGGATTAGTAACAGATTTAAATATCAAAAATTCTGTAATTTGACGTACGAGGTCCAAAATGAGTAGCGTTTGCTATTAACTCTACGACTGGATCGGTTGTTATGACACCTAAAGTACATGACGCAACTCAGTCTAAAATTCGAACCATCTATGTAATTAGATAACTCCTTCTCTGCTATCTCTTAACTATAATAGAGGAAGGGTCATCTGATTAGATAGTAGGTATGAATCGCATTTGATTCAAGTGGCGATTAACGTGTTTAGTAAACGCGTATTTAAAAGATATTCCTCTTAGAGGATTAACTATGCTATAATGCATGATAAAAATCACTTAAAACAGTTGTTTGCGATTTTTTAAAAAATTAACAGAACATTAATAAATATTCTATTTTACTATATAAAAGTGTATTCGTTAGAAAGTTCAGTAGTAAAATTTAGTAGCTTAGGAGTAGCGAAAAACAATTTCAGACCGAAATGAGGGTCAAAAGTAGAAAATTTAAGAAGCTCTGTTTTCAAGAGCAAAAATCATTAACCATTTACACTCTTATGTCGAGTCAGACTCGACATTCTGAATGATGCCTCTTTTATCTATTCTTGTTGGATAGCGCTTATTATAAAAACCATATAATAGTAAAATGCACAGATTAATTTTAAGGAATTGAAACAAATTAATAACAATATTTTTAACTTCCTAAAGCGCTAAATCAATCATTACACTCGGACGTCTATAATTATACATCTTATTATCTTTCGGAGTGCAAATGGTTAATAAATATTCTCTTTTATTATGTAAAAGTGAAAAAATTTATTAGCAAAATTTAGTAGCTTAGAAGTGCCGAAACACGACTTTAAAACCAAAATGGGGTTCTGTTTCCAAGAGCAAAAATCATTAATGGAACGCTTCTGGAAGGATTATCCAAAAGACACTCAAATAGATTTTAAATAAACATTACTATACTGAACATATCTTATTTCCGAAATTGGTAGCGGTATGATAATATAAAAGATGAGCTGAAACCTAGCCTAATTAATATGTTTTTAGATTCGTAGTCAAGAGTTTCACAAATTGATTTAGTTCTAGCAATCACGGAATTTTAGTGTAATTATTTGAAGAACAATGTTTCTGTTAAAAAATAAATCGTAGGTATTACTGATCTTATTTAATTTTTTTATATTTTTGATAAAATCCCCTCTTCCAAAAGTTTTGTTCGTTGACTAGCTTTACTATTCCTTGCCTTCTTAACCTTTAACTGGTTCGTTTTCATCTAATTGAATGACGCTTTCTATTTTGGGATTGCGTTGTCATTTTAATAAATTTGATAACCTGAAGGACAGTTGAAATATTTATGGATTCCACGTAATTTTTGTAACGAATTATAACGTCTGTGAATGACTTTTAGCTTATAAGTTTAAACCAAGGCAAGCCAGTTAAAGGGCTTGACAAATTTGCTGGATTAATACTCTGTTTTTGAAACTGCACGAAAACTACTGAGGTTGGTACTGGTGTTTTAAAATCATGGTCAGATATCAACAGCGACACATAGTTTATCGCTCATTTTTCACATGAAATTACGTAAGAATTCCCCATAAATATAACGCACTCAAAATCCCATTTTCACTGGAAAAGTTTCCAGTCTAAAGCCTTCCGGTGACTAAACTGAGGCTCAGCCGCAAGAGAACTTTGATTTCCATCTTAACCAGCTTTATTAACGTATTTTAAATGGGATTTGTAATTAATATTTTTAAAATTTTTTTGCAAAACCTTAAATTTTTTCACTTGTGTAGATGCGGTATAATACGGATGAGAAAGACCTTTAGTATTTAGTATCGGTGGTTGTTATTGATACATGCATTTGAAATATTTTATATAATTGTATTCCCTTGTGGTCTTGTTTGCTAATTCGACAGTATTCTTCGTTTTGTTCATAAACGTAATCAACTGAAATAAAAAGTCTTGTTTTAAAATTAATGAAGAAAATACAATCCTCCCATCGTTATACTCTGCTAGATGGGATGATTATTAGTTGTCAGAGTTAAATTAGCTAGATACTTGATTTTAAGATTTCATTTTCTCGTATTTCGCTTCGCCATTTTCGTTTGGATTTAAGCATTAAAACAAAGCCAAATTTGGACAAAAATAAGTTGTTTGAAATATTTGAATAAGGTTCATTCATCGACAAAGTAATTTTAAATTAAGAGCTTTATCTTCCCTTCAAGCTAAAGTCTTTGAGGGAAAAAAATGACGCAAATGCTACTAAGATTTAAACTTCAAGGATTTCCAAAATTTTCAGGTTGTGTGCAAAAGTAAAGAACCTAACACTGGAATATTGAAAAACTTTGACATATTAAAAAATTATCAGGTAGTCTAGTTTGAAAAAATGTAAACTAAGAAATGGGAGGTTACAAAATCTTTTATTCCTAAAGAACACTATTACTAACTATCTAATGCATATAAAGTTATGGAATCAAACATAAAAAGAGTTGTTTCAAAGTATAATAGAATACTGAAGTTTAATACTGAATCGCTCCTTTATAATCCTTAAAAAAAATTTTAACACCTCATTTTCATACTTGTTAATCGCTTAACCTACAACAACGTATCTGACACGTGCATGGAATTACCGATTTTTTGCTATTTAAATCCGTAATTAAGCCATGTAACAATTATTTTTAAAGGCGAAAATCACTGGGACACGCTTAAATGTCTCAAATATTCTTTACCATCTTAAAAAGATTGAAATAATAAAAAATATCCCAAACAGGTGATGTCATCTAATTAAGAGATTAAGTAAATTCGTAGGTTAAGTATCATATGTACTGTCTTAGAAAACAACACATGCATATTAAATGACGTGTAAAACTTTCACACATCAAGAATAAATATCAATCATGAGTTTAACCTTCCAACCGTCGCGCGTATGTACGAGGTACTTGTATCCTGCATCGTATTACATATTTATATCGTGTTGTTTTACAAAAATAAATGCAATTTTTATTTATATAACCTATATTTATTAGCTTTGTACTAAACAAAGCTTATATAAATACAAATCGCACTTAAATTTATAAAAGAACGATATAAGTATGGCATACAATGTATAATATAGTAAGCATTTCCTGCAAACGCGCGCTTGCTGGAGGCTTAAAAAAGAAATTCTCAGGGTATCGATTCCCAACCGAGTGCTATAAAGTAATTATCAATATCGCCTCCAGAAAAACCGAGTTACACATGAATGAAGGAGGCATTCTCGCAGTCCAATTTCACCTCAAAAATGACGCAAACTCAAAGGACACTGAGCCTCCTATCCAAACAGTTTAAGAGATCAAAATCATTTTAAAGCAATCCGTGACCATTTCGCAAACCGATCACGCTAGGAAAGCATTTTTCAAGAGGGAAGGCCCTCTGTGGAAGGATCGTTTTCCGACTTCACGCGTACAAACAGAACACTTCGAAACGTATTATTAGCCCGTCTCCGCAATCAGAAGAAGCAAATCTTGCGCTGAGGGGCGCCCAGGACTCCTTAATCAAAGTTCCGACGTGCGGCCCTATAACAACGTTGTAAAATCAGGGAGGAGGGGGGCGGATGGGGCAGTGGAGGGGAACGATTATGACGCTTGTGATGGAATATACAGAGAGCTGTTATTAGGACAGTTTCATATTCCCAGGTGTTTAGCGAATTTTGGGGGTCGATCCGGGGGAATTTTCGCAAACGGTTCGGTTTCTGGCAGCTGTCCTGCTGGGCAGGGGCGAGATATCATCCACACAGTTCACACGTAGGAACGCAATTAAATATCAAAACAAAAATTGAAAATGTAGCCTTACGTCCGATTCAAACTTTTCTTGATAATGTGTATATATTTTGTTGCGGTAATCGATTTCAATTCTTAAAAACATTATATTTTTTAGATAATATTCCATTACTATGTTAACCTTCCAGCGAGTGCGCCTGCACAAATTTTACGACATACAGTGAATCGTATTACATAAATATATCGTGCTGTTTTACAAAAATAAATACAGCTTTTATTTATGTTATCTGTATTTATCAGCTTAATAGTAAACAAAGATTTTATAAATAAAAATTGCACTTAAATTTATAAAAGAACGATATAAATATGTAATACGATGCACAATACAGACAATACAATCCCTTGAAAACGCGCGCCCGCTGGAAGGTTAACTAATGCTAGCAAATAAGTTAATAAAAATAATGAGATCACAATTAAGAACGATTAATTCCACGTAGAACTTATAAATGTATCTTAAGACCAGAATTTTTGAATTAATGTCAAAGATGTGAAAATATCAGAAAAATGCCATCTTCATCAACTAATCATGAGTGAAACTACGATGTCGGCATACAACAACTCTCGTTCAGCTTCAAATTTTAGCATGGTATTAATATAAAACAGGCTTTCTTAATCTCTTCACACACAACGACGTGCTTGATTCGGGAATCCAATTGTAGAATTCTCAATATTTAAATATCCTATGACCGGAGAGTAAGAGTTAAAAGACAAAAATCTCTTAGATATGCGTAAGTATCTCTGATGTCCTTTACTTTCTTATATGGATTGAAATAACAATGAATATCCAAAATAGTACGTGTCATCTAATTAGGATGTTAAATAAATTCTTAGGTCAAAGGAACGGAGGTGGGGGGGGGGAATCATGATTCAAAGCAGTGTTGTGTAAAATACCATTGGGGTCTCAAAAATTCTCAGAAGGTCTTCTCAAGATTATTCAACATTTGTAAGTAAAAATAGTCAACACGTTAATCGCCATATGAATCAAATACAATTCATACCTACAATCTAATCAGATGTCCCTTCCTCTACTAAGTTAAGAGATAGCAGAGAAGGAATAATCTTATTAGATAAATGGTTCGTATTTCAGGCGTGAGTCGTAGCTACTAACGTGTTAAGAAATCCTATCTTGTTATAAAAGATTTCGGTGAAAATTAGCTAAATAACTATTTTTAATCGAGTTTCCTTTAAGTTATCTTAAACTAACTCTTTATTTTCTTTTTTATTTCCCAACTTTGGGGTCGCGTGAGAATTTTTCTGACAGTAATTAAGTCGCAAAAATTTTATCTACCCAGAAAGGGATCGTATTGACTACATTCTGAAGATGAGACTTGAACCAGCAAGACGTCCATCAAACTTATATGGAAATTTTATCTACCCAGAAAGGGGTCGTATTGACCACATTCTGAAGATGGCACTTGAACTAGCAAGACGTTCTTCAAGCTTAGATACCACAACAACATGAGGACGTTTGTATCCCGACGTCAGACACCCGCGTTTCAGACACACAGACAGATCTTTGGTGGAATCGGATACCATTCACTCAAACATTGATCATAAAATTGAGAAAAATCACACTTTTATTGCATACCTTGAGTGCTATTTATACATATCTTATACGATTTATGTGTATGCAGTTAAACGTTTAATTTTTAAAAATCTAACCGTCGTCTGACTTTCTGATTGTCTGTGAGTATTAACAAGTTAAGCGCTATGACTCACATTTGAGATTCGAACCATCTATCTAATTAGGTTACCCCTTCTCTGCTATCTCTTTACTATAGTAGAGAAGGGGTTCAAGCAATGCAATACAGCTATCCTTCTATACAAATTAAACGAAAATTAATTACGTAAAATAGATGAGTCAAATCGTAACGCAGAATCTTGGTTGTCCACTTTTATTCAAAATGTTAAAGCAAAGGCTCTTACACATTTTCTCTCATGATATGATTTTGTCTTCTTTTTTTTTACAAATGGAATTTTCCTGCAACTTCGTAAGTGCGGGGAGGATGAAAAATAAATTTTATACAGAAAGAAAATTCATCGAATAAATTTTTTTATAAAATAAGAGAATTTAAAAATGTTTATTTGCGATTGTGGTCCATAATTTCAGAACCCCTGTGATACTTTTTTTGCTAGTATAAATAAATGAATTAATAAAAATGAAAGATATATAAGCATCAACAATGCAGCTCGCTTCACCTTGTTTGTTTTTTTTAAATGTTTAAGAGCCTTTGCTTTAACATTTTGAATAAAATGGACAATAACCAAGATTCTGCGTTACGATGTGACTCATCTTATTTTACGTAAAATGTTTCAATACCTTATTTTAGTAGATTTTAATGCATAAATAATGACCTTAATTAGTATTGTAATTCTTACTTATTTATAATATCAATCAAGTGAAGTTGTAAATTGTTGTAAATTAAAATCTTGCATATTTCGAATTTCAATACGCTTCTTTAATTTCTTTTTTTTTAGGTTCAACTATCTATGTACTTAGGAGTTATTATGTAAATCTTCCTTGTTTTTGCATACTTGAACTTCATTTGTTTCATGTTTGTAAAGATGGTATTTAAATCAATCTTTCATTCAATTCCTGGTGTGTCAGAGATTTGAAATTGTGCAATCATGTCTATTTTCTATGACAATATAATATTTTAAAATTTTCAGAACTTCATTATCATTTAATAGATTAATTTAATGAAATCGAGTCAACGCCAGTGGCTCCATCTGAAGTAAAAAATTCCAGAAAAAAATTGATTTTATGAGTCCATAATATTTATAATAATGAATTATTAATTAAAGATTAAAAAGTAGGAAATGATTTAAATTAAAATAAATTCTACTGTTTAGAACAGTAATAAAAGTGCATTTTTAAAAAATTGTTTTTATTGCCTCTTTAGGCCTTCGATAAATATAAATATTCCAAATAACAAAATTTAAATATATATCGAGATCGTGAGGAAGTTATTTTTATTTTCGTGCTATGCGTATGGAATAAACAAAAGGGCGGATTCATTTCTTCATTATTTAAACAAACGAAGAGGTTATCCACTTGCTGAGAATGCAATTCCCATTGGTCCATTTCCTTACACCAAAAATTGACAATGCAAAATGAAAACCACATTGATGTGAGAAGTGGCGGCGAGTCAGGGGGAGGGAGCAGTCTCCCCCTACTTTTTCCGGGAAAAATTAAATTTTATATTTATTTTAGCTGCATAACTGCCAATCCTGGAGTAACTATTCCAGGGATAACTCAGTATAAATATCAAGACAGAACAAAAAAACCAGTCCCACGATTTTTAGGATGGTTACGACAATATAACCGGTTGTAATACATTATTCAATTCTTCTTTTTCGTCGCATCGAACAACACTAACAGCCCCGAATCATTGTGCTGCAACTGTATGAAACAATGTAACTAAAGGAAACATTCAACCCTTTCACTACACTCAAATATGATAACTCTTCTTGTAAATATTTTATATTATACTCGGATTGTAATCCTCTATGTGTTTTTCATTTTATTCTTCTTTGTTCATGTATAATTATGTTCCCTTTCAAGTGTTTATTTCCTAATGATGTTTTTTTTTTTTTGTTCGGTTTTGCTTTTGCTTTTCAATAAAGTTTCACACATACGCACTCAAGCGACAGGGAGCCGTCTAGGCTCCGAGTTCGGGGATATGCTGTGGTGTCATGTATAAAACTAGAAATCATAAAAAAGCAGCAGTTTCTGGGAAGGCTAGATAATTTTGTAATTAAATTTTTAAATTTTGTTATCTATCTCCTCTCTCCCGGGTACTTTTAGATGTCAACAAATTTTTTGCACATACAACCTCCCACTTTTTTCACTCATACCAGCCACTGGTTGCGAGTGTGTGCTTTCACTACAAATAACAATTTGCTGTATGAATTATTTAACACTTCAGTAGTCGCATTCTATCTATGATACGTCTGGTAAGTTCATTCATTTGGTTCTTAGTTGTTCCTTACCATAAACATCTTTCTGGTATCATGTGCACATTTATATGATTATGGAAATGGTGGTCACGGTGTTAACATATTGATCTAAGAAATTAATTTAATCTCCTAATTCGATGACACATCCTATTTAAGGCCTTCATTGTTATTTCAACTCATACAAGAACGTAAAGAACACCTGATATACTTAAGTGGATTTAAGTGATTTTTGTCAATTAGCAATTAATTTAAAAATAAAAAATTCTGTAATTCGACGCGCGAGTCAGATACATCGTTAAAGAGGAGAGAATCTCACAATCATATCACTTAAATGATCTAAGCTAACAAAAGTGCAGTTCAAATAATCATGAATTTGATACGTCCAAAAGGTTAATACTATAACTTTTATTCTTTAGAATTACTTAATATACTGTACAGTAAAATTCCCTCAATCCTAAAGCTTGGAGTTAAAGCAATTTTATTACAATTTAAAAATATCACAATCAAAAGACGCAAAACGTGCACTTGTGGAACGAAGTTCTTTTCAATTGCAGCGTCATGTTACCACAAATTTACCTTTGCAATATAATAAAAGAAATGAAATCATCAACCAAAGGAAGTTGAATGTCTCTCTCGCAGCACTGTGCAATATAAAGAGCAAAGGCATTAACTCTTCTATACTGAGCTAAGCGGCGAAATTCCATTGAACATTTTCATTCTTTTGTCAACAACAGCACCAATTAAAAAGCGCCTTCAAGAAGACATTTTCATACCCCACAGATCTTCAGCGGAGATACTGAACTTCTAAGTACCGCCTCGTGCATTTGTCTGACCGTTTGAAAAAAAAGCACATTAAAAAAAAATCAAAAGAAAGCCAAAAGCCGCCAAGGATTTTGTTAACAAGCATTAAGGCAACGCCTGACTGATTTCTAGTTGCCAAGATCTTCGTTAAGAGTCGTATACCTTTTCAACCTTCATTTAGCATTTGTTTCCAAACGGCGACGCGTTAATCAGCAAAAAAACAGCCGCAGCCGCCATCAGCTGAAGTTTGGAGTTTAAGAAAATAGTTTGCTGAGAGGCGAGGTGCAGAGACAAACGGATCTGTAGCGTCTAGACACCCCTGTCTGATTATTTTTAGCTCCCGAAAATGCCACAGTTACATGTTAAATAATCATCGGCTTCCTGAGCTACGACCTCCAGCGAAAAATCGTTTTTTTGCCCTCACTGTCAGAGCTGACGGCGAAAACATTACACTTTTCCACATTGCTGTTAATGCTGGGAAGGCAATGATGGCAAAAGGAGCAAAAATTTGATTAAGCGGTTTTAAGGTGATAGTTTCTGGACCTGGTCCAAATAAGTAATGTGTGAGCGATGTTGCGACGTCAGTGAATCAGATGACGGAAGAATTTTCTGCCTATATATTCAAGTCGACAAGAAAAGTAAGAGAGTATGTTCGGTTTCCATTCGGTTTTGGACAAATCCAGCGATATTTAGAGTGGAAATTATATACTGTGTTAAAAAAAAAATCAAGACTCTAAATATCTTTGCATGTGGATAAATAGGAATGTCGGACAATTTAACTTGTGAAGACTAAGAAATATCCTTAAAAAGAATGATTATACATAAACATAAAGAAATAAAACGAAAATATTTTCGCTCAAAATTGTAGTATCTTTGCTTTCTTATTAGATTTCTATTCAAATAGTGTCGTGGGAGCAATTTGCTCCATAAGCTGATCAAAGCAAACTTAAATTGAATTGTCTTTGCCTTTCCAAATTTTGTTGCATTTCACCTACAGTTACCTTAGTCTACAAATTGTAGAAAGCTTTAAAGCATTTAAGAAGTACTTAAAGAAACGACAATTTCTCACATATTTCGTAAAACAATTCAATATATGATAAAATATAAGGTTAAATATCTTTTTTTTTTGTTCCCTTCAATTAAATAACTATGTCTGCATTTATTAAACTTAATGCTAATGCAGAATAGTAAGTCACTATGATGAACGGACTAAGAAAGAATTCGGTTGTGTAAGCAAAACAAAAATACATGATGAAATGTAACTTCTTCATTCATTCCGTTTCCGAATCAATTTTGAAATAGTAAAGGTATATTGCACGTTTCATAAGGAACGAAAAAAAATATTGAGTTTTAAAAATAGTAATGCGTTCCATCACTCCCAAAATCATAAAATAAATTCAGTGACAATACATACAAAACCTATTTGGTATTTACCACATTTTTAATTTTTTTTAAATTGAATTTATCATTAAGTAAACAATATTTATATTTATTTACTTCCAAATAACTTTCATTTCTTGATTCTTTTCATGATTGGTTGCCTTTATTTCTTGAATTATTTTAATTGAAAATTGGATGAAATATTCCGATTTCTCTTCCCACTTCTTTTTTAAAAGATACATGATGCTCTGAAATTCATCCTATTTATTAGAATTAACGCATTTTCGAAATACTTTTATACATAATAAATTTTAACAATGTCTATACTCGTTTCTGAATAAGCAAACAAATTAACTTCTAATTAAAGAATAAGAAACGTCTGTTTCTTGTCGTTAGCTGAAGCTTTACTTATGCATCTCGTCGCTTACCTAAAAACACCGCCTATCTCATTTTTTTGAAATTTCAAAGAGGAAGAAAAAACTGAATTTTTCTTAAACAATAACGAATATTTCTGGATTTTTTTTTTCTTTCTTTCTTTTCGCATCTGGTAGGAATATGTAGTCTCATGTTTATATAAGATGTTAAAATAATTCAGAAATATTCGCTATTGGTTACGAAAGATTCAGTTTTTCCTTCCTCTTTGAAATTTCAAAAAAGTGAAATAGGTGGCGTAGTTTACCCTTTCAAATGCCATGTGAAGTATACTTCCCACCAAATTCATCAATTTTTAAGGCTAGCGCAAGTTTTCGCTGAATTTTACGATGAAACAAAAATCTAGAAATTTCAATTTCTTATCTCAAACCATAACAAAGTGTCTTGGCTTGGTAATTAATCATTAATTAATAAAATTAATTAACAAAAAATTAATGCCATCCAATAAGCTGAATGAATTCCTTTTCTTAAATTAATCTCAATCCCAAAGTTATTTTATTATACCACAACTAGAAAAAATTGACCCTTGAAAGGGTTAAGCAACGAATTGACTATACACCACTTGATCATTATTATTTTTTAATATCTATGCAACAGTATACTTAACTTGATACCTCATCTAAACAAGTGAACTATCGATTCGTTAAGAAATGGTTTATGGTTAATGGTTAAGAACATGACAACTTTTTTTTTTCTCACTAACGACGGACTGTGGCGGTTTTTCGCACAGACGCTAGAGGCGCTCGCCTCGTGCCTCGAGATCTTGGGGGCCTCAAAATCTATCCTACATACATCGCAATACTAGGTCGATGGCGAATTTATGCCATTGGGTGGAAGAGTCGTCTCAAAACCATTTTATGCCAGTGGTCTCATATTGTCAAAATCCGCTACCTGACGACTGAAGGGAGAAAAAAAAAAAAAAAAAATCCGTCGCATTATGCGCAGCCCCCAAACTCGTTCATGATCTCATTTATGTCGCGATACATATTTTTGAGAAAATCTACTCTAGAACAAGAATTGTTAAACGTTTGCGATAGTGGAGCTAAACCTCTCTCTCACAATTCAAAATTATTCAAAAGTTACATTTTATAAATACAGAACATTTAAATTAACGCTATAATTAATAATAAGATTCTTTATGTATTTATTATAATAAGGGTAATTCATGCAAAAAAATAGCTCTTATCGGTTTTAATCGATGTGAGCAATCGGCTTAAATTTCCTGGGGAAAATTCTGTGTGTCAAAATAATAACTAGTCATTAAAAAAAAAAAAAAATTAAAAAAATTAGATCTCACATACTAGTTAACATCAGTAATTTCGCTCTTCACTTTATATCTAATAATTTTAATTTTAGAAACGATTGCTCGTAAAAATATAATACATTTGTACGAGGAATCGTTTGTAAAATCGCTCAGGTAAAAATCACCAAGTCCAAAACTATAGTTTCGAGATGTGGTCAGTTTAAACTTAATTAATTTTGAGTCGTTATGATAAATAGTAAAAATTATTTTACTGATTTCTAGTTCCTACGATTAATTAACTGATGTTTATATAACAGGTTTGTATCACGAAATAATTAATTGCAAATTCTAATTGACTCCAGTAATTCGTTAAAATGTGTTTGTGGACTTAGCGACTTCTGCCTGAACGACGACTATATTTATAGACACCAAATTGATATAAATATTGATAGGAAATGCGATTTTTTTCAACTCGCATTATGTGTTCGGAACACTTTTCTATGTGATTAGATCACCATTAAGGTATCCGAACACGTTCGAAAGTCGATTTTCGACCAAAATTCCATTTTTTAAATTTTTGATGTTTTCGATAGTTCATTCATTTACCTTTCTAAAACATATTTACTTTTGTCGGTACGTTAATTAGAAGATGAGATATTAATTGTTTTATAACAAACCGAAAACCGGAAGTGGGCGTTTAATTAGCCGAAAGTTGTCATTTAAAGGGACAGAAACCTGTCAAAAATTCTTTTAAATTCCTTTTTTGCAAGCTAATATGATGTCAGTATATTTTTAGGAATTTTTTTTAAAGTGTGGATACATAATTTGAGCGCGTGGCAAAACTAAAATTTGATTTTTCTCAAAATTAGATTTTATGCATATTTTTCAAACTTCAAACATGATAAGTCAAGATATTATCACTCGATGTTTCTGAAATTTTGTGAACACTTTCTTCAAATGTTTTTCTAGTGAATGTACTAGAATAATGTATATTGTAACAATATTTTTTAAATTATGGTCTTTTATTTGAAAAATGACATAGAAAATTTGCTGAAAATCTTATAATGATTGTTCGATTAGCTCTAAAATTTTTATTTATCCAAAGAATGTTAAGATTCTACTACAAGCACTAGTCCATAGTATGTAGTTTATTTTAGTATTAGTTTTATTTGAATTATTGCAAAAGTTTGACCTGTAGCATGTTTGAAGTTTTGGGAAATTTCCTCTAAAAAGCAGCAGAAATTCAAGAATTTTGTAAATTTATAATAATTTATACTCAAAAATCATACTCTAATATTAATCTTTATTGAATTCGAATCTAAAAAACATATTTTGGTGTTTCTATTTCGCAATTTAAGAAAAAAGTGCTCAGAACGTGTTCGGATACCTTAAGTCTTTAAAAATTTTACAGCAAGATTCTGATATTTTATATTTCAGTTTTATTTCAGAGTCACATCTACAGATCCAAAATGCTGCAGTTTGTTGATCTAAAACATTCACTCCATATCCTGCATGGACCAGAAAAGACCGGATCTTGAAGTTGACCGAGAACTCCTCGTATGAAATCCGAGTCCTAACGAAAAGGATTTACCGATTTTGAAAAACGCATAAAAGACCGTATCTATAGTGCCTCGCATGTGTAAGTCAGTAGTAGTATACAATACATTACTTTTTTATTATCTTACACACACTAGCGATGATTTTGTTTAACGGAGCGCACGAATTATCTTACATAACGGGGCATTGTAAAACTTATCTGGAGTAATTTTTAAACTCTTCTGCGTTAAATTCAGAGTTCAAAGATCCATTCTTTGAAAAGTAATAAAACACTGAAATTTTTCTCCTATACAGTTTCGTTCAATCGACCTAATTCACTTTTTCAAACAGTGTTAACCTGATGACTCGCAATTCTACTTTTTTTAATGGTTCTGAAACTTAAGACTTTCTTGAGCTTTTTCTCAACTTGTGACACCATTTTCATCGAAACATATTGTTGCGACTCCAAAATTGGTAAATAAATATGAAAATCAAGCGTTAGAAAATGATGATCGATAAGAAATTCAATTTAAAATAGCTATTCAGAAAATTAAAACGGAATTTAAGTTAAGATCACATTTTTAAGTAAAGCTATATTAAACAAGAAGACATTATGACAGTTAAACGACCACCATGCGGCTCTCCGTGGCTCCATTCGTATTTACAAATTACAGTAAACCTTCGATTAACCGTCACCATATGGACCAGGGCTGTGACGGATAACCGAATAGACGGATAACAGAAATCTTTTATATGAACAGTGACGTGATGTCACTGCTGGCTTAGAACGAAAATGAAAATAAAATCCTTTAAAACTGAATAATACATAAGTGTTGTCTTTAATTTTACAAAACGTTCAATATAAATTTTAATATGAGAGTAGTATTGTAGAGAAATGCATTGTAATACTATAAAATTATGTTACTTTTTACTTTTTAGATGACGATGGATAACAGAAACGACAGTTGAACGAGAGGCGGTTAATCGGAGTTTCACCGTACTGCTTAAGTAGCCCTGAATGCACGGAATAATAATAATAACAATTACAAGAGAGCGCATAGTTTTTGTCTGTCATTTGTTTCATAATTTCTCACGATTTTATGAAAGATTTACAACGTTAATAAAATATCATAAAATTGTCAAGTTTCTCAAACTTTTGAGTTTTCACATCAGTAATCGCACTAGCATGGTGTAAGCGTTATTCGTAGGAAACTTTTTGATGAAATTGCGGATTACATCGTATCAGTCATTTAAACTTTTTTTTATATATAAAATCCAAATTTTAAACTTCAATGGACTGAAAAAAATTTAATGATGATCTTTATGACGTTTGATTAACATATAAGTGCAATGAAATGGGTTCGTGATATTTACAAGGCAAAATTTTATAACTCGATTTGCTTTTGTTATTCTTCCACAAAATCAATAATAGTTTTCATATTTCAGAACGAACTAATGAAAAAATGTTGCTTTCTTCTCTTTATCCGATTATAAATGATGTAGAAAACTTATTTCTTATCATATTTTAACACTAATAAAAGAAAATGTGTATTTAATAAATAAATATTTAATAAATTCGCTTCAAATAATCTGACGAATTTTGTTTCATTTTAACCATTAATTAATTCATAAAAAATAAATAATTAATATTAAAATCCCAATATAAAGCCGTATAAAGATGAGACTTATTCTTATTTTCATTTTCAGCTGGCCATCAACTTCTTTTATTGAATTTACACTTTTTTAAAATCGTTTCTTAGTTATTAATCGCATAAGTTTAAAATAGATACTGAATATATCTGCATAGGCGTTTTCGGACAATTCTTTAGGAGTCATCTGAATTCAAGTAAATGAATTTGAAACTAATATAAAAAGAATGTAACACTTTCTTTAAATTCAAATAAGCTCATATTTTTATAATAGAAAGTATAATAAAATGTTATTAAACATTTTGAAGTATAAATTTTGTAAACGAAACAAGAAAAAAAAAGGAAAGGAAAATAGTTGTATTAATTACAATTCGAGACAAATAACATTTGTTAAATAGCTAACCACTACAATGTATTATTTACGAATGTACGCTACTTTAGGCTATTTAAAAAAGGTTTAAAATGAACATAATGGATTTACGAAAGAAATAGCGCAAAACTGCTAAGTAAAATAATGACAGCTTTCAATTAAGATAAAGTCCTTTTCTTCTAGCATCAGAAAATATAAATAAATATTTGTTTATATTTATTATTATAAATTATGTTTCAAACTGAATCTAAAAAGAAATTTTCAGATTCAGTTAATATATTTTTTTTTCCTTTTTTAATTTCTCACAATGAATCCAGTGGTACATTATTTTCGTGTAGCTTAACTATCATATTGTTTTTAGAAAATTCATTTGAAACTGGTAAGTGCTACATAATCATATAAATATCTATTCAAAAAATTCATGTTGTATTAACTTTTTTTTTCTACAAAATTAAAACTTAGTCCCAAATACAAACATAATTTAATGCTATAAAGAAATTTTAATATTAGAAATATTAATCCTTTATTATAAAAAATGCATTAAAGGTTGCTAAAATTTTATTTACTTGAGAAAATGACTGCAGTTGATGGTTTTTGGTTTTTGTCAAGTTTTTTGCATTAAATTAAAATATGTATCAAAATAAAACTCGCAAAAAGTATGCAGTGCCTTTAAAGCAGGATTAAGTCCTGTAAGGACCCTTAAGCTCCTCAACTTCCAAAATCAGATTTTTTTTATTGATTTCAATTTAATCCTTTATATGAGCAGTTTTTAAGTAACAAATATTAAGACAAACGGAAATAACAAAACATTTAGCTTAAGGTCACCTTCAAAGAAGTATTATTGGTTTAAGTATCTTGCGTATGAAAAAAGAAAGAAAAAAAAATATTTAAAGTAATTTTTTTTTAAATGTTAAAAATATTATAAAAAATTTTTTACTCAATCTAAATGCTCTAATAATAAGTTTGCCAGGGATGTTGACTTTTGAATCAGTCAGCCAATTGCAAAAAAATTGGACTACACTGATCCGCATACGAATTTCAAAACATGAAAAAATTCCTAAAAATGATGTTCTAAAATTTAAACGATACTTGATTTTAATTTGAGCCAGTTTGTGTATACAAAAAATTGGACTACACTGATCTGCAAATGAATTTCAAAGCATGAAAAAAAATTACTAAAAATAATGTTCTGAAATTTAAACGATACTTGATTTTAATTTGAACCATTTCGTGTATACTGCCCTTCAATAAAATCAAACAAGAGCACAATTTTAAATTTCCTAAAAAAAAATCGATACCCCTGCCAGTGGAGA
Organism: Araneus ventricosus; assembly: GCA_013235015.1. Lineage (NCBI taxonomy): Eukaryota > Metazoa > Arthropoda > Arachnida > Araneae > Araneidae > Araneus > Araneus ventricosus. The sequence continues at coordinate 296,051 of BGPR01000230.1, forward strand.
GGGCCTACAGGTTCCGAGTTTCTTCACTTTTTAATTTGCTAACTTTTGTACCGATAAAATTTGTATCAACTTGTTAACAGCCACGTTTCCAGTGTTCAAAAGTTACAAAAGCTTAAACGCATGAGCTGAAACTCTAACGAAAAAAAAAAAAAAATACTAATAAAAAAAAATATCAGTGAAAGTTGTTAAAAGGCATAAAAATTCCTTTCTATGGGAAAAAAAAAATCTAAGTTATGAAGGCCATTTTGGCGTATGCTTTCTCCAGTTGCGATAGAAATTCAATACATTTCCACTCAACTCCTGACAAATTACATTTGGAAGCGAAAAAATGTCATTCCATCCTTAACCATAAATTACAGCCCTAACCTCCAACCAAACGCACGTAACTGCTGCGAAATCAACGCTTCACTGCCGCGTAATACACGGAAAAAGTGAAACTGGGACGAGCAATGAAAAAGAAAAAAAGGCCGTCTGAAAAACCGCTGCCTTACCAAAAATACACCCAGCGAAATTAAGAGAGAGAAAAAAGCATAATGCTGTCCAGCCAATGAGCGATTTTCGCACGAGGCGGTGTCCAATGAGAGGGTGGGTGAAGGAGTTACGGAAGCCAATCGCTGGGCTCAAAGGGCGTACACCCGTCCCTCACGTTAACCCTTTCATAAGGCATTTGATCGTTTGTCACGTAGCCCGCGCGGTGTGCCAAGCCCTTTTTTTCCCTCCTACTCTAAATTCATTTTCATTTCGGAAAAAGTTATGGGTGCTATTTTGGACTTAGCCGTGGGCTTCAGCCCGTAGGATGCATTAGCGAAGCAGACGGGAAGTTGATAAATATTGCCTGGTGCAGGGGAAGAAAAAATCGGAACCACCCTTACAAAATGATGCATCAGAATAATAGAATATTAAATTATCCGAAAATTGAGATTGGACTATATTATTACGAGTTTACTTTTACGATTTTTTTCTCTCTTTTTCAAAATAATTATGTAATGAGCATCTATATGTCATATGTGCTGCTGCTTTATTTGAGAATGATCTTTTTATTTCGATCTATATAGAAAGCATTAGGTTTATATTTTCAAGAAAGGGGCCTTAATTGGATTTCGATTCGATACAGCTGTTCAGTATAGTTTATTTTAGCAATAAAAAAAGAATTAATGTGAAATTATATAAGCACTTTGTTTAAATGCTTAAAAAGTTTTGTTAAAACAAAATTATAAACTTTTCAAAAAAAAATTATACCAAAGTTATTAATTATACCAAAATTAAGTTTTTTGCATCCTTTGCATTCATTAGAACTATCTTCACATCTATCAGCATTTTTCTTCCATTATTTTTTGTAACTGTATGAAGGTCATGCAGCACACACACATCTAAATTAAATATAGGTGAATAAATTGTTATTATAAGAAGAGTAATAGTTTAATATTTTCTCAGCAAAAATTTTGTGAAAACTTTGAGAAATAACAAGAACAGTATTTTACATAGGCATTATGTTTCTTTTAATACTATTTGAACTAAAGTTCATCCCATTAATGACACAGATTGAGAAAATGCGAAGAAGTTCGTTAATATTCGCATTAGCAGTTGACTTTTTTACTTATTTAAGCACTTTAAACTTCGAATTACATATATTCTGAAAATTACAGCTATGTGCTGAAAAAAATAAATAACGCTGTAAATAAAAAAATATAATATATATGGTGAAACGGTGAAATCCAATATTCCATTACTTACCTTTTCAGTACAACTAACAATATTTATTTGAACTTCATATAAAGTTCAAATAAATAAATGAATAATGGATGTAAAGAAATATTGGAATAATATATATATATATATATATATATATTGAATATTTTATGAAGTTCAAATGAACACATAAATATTGTTAAGATGGAAAGCTATTTGTATTAATATTTCGTCAAGCAAATTACAACATAACTAAATCAGAGTTTGTTTGTGATGTATTCAGATTTTAAAATAATTCATCAAACTAACTGACTTTACTCACAAAAGAGAAGAGTAAATATAAATTTATCTTAGATAATTCTACTATTAACTAATACGTGTTATCAAAAATGCAGTGACATAGCATCGACAGATCATTCCTTTCTTGCTTTTACTTCTACAAATGCCAGATGGAATTGCGATGCGTCAAAGTCTCTGCTTCTTGACCGAAGGGACCTCAAGACCTGATTTCACCAAAGATTCTCCCAAAGATAATTTTGTATCCTTCCTAGCAGGGACAGATTTCCCACTGGGCCAACCTAGGCCATGGCCTAGGGTGTAAATATAAAAGAAATTACAATCCAGAATTTATAAGTTTCAGTATTATTTTGGAAAGACCATAAAGAAAACTGTTTTTAAGCACATCCATACACATTAAATAAACTGGTGACACATTTACATTGCCTATCTTTGTAATAGTGGTGTAAGCACTAGGGGAGAGAGCGAAGAATTAAGTGCTTAGCCTAGGGCATAGAAATGTATAAATCCGGCCCTGCTGGTGGCAGAGTCTCTGCTTCTTGATCGAAGGATTACGAGTTCGAGACCCGATTTCCTCCTGTATCCTTCCAAATTTATTTTGGGCTGCCACTGGTGTAGTGCGGAAGTTTGGAGAGGTGCTGCTGGCTCAGGTGTCATCTTCCACATCTGGCCACGGTTCAAACTCTCAAGGTCCATTCTAAAATAGCCTTCGTGTAGCTTCAAAGCGGGACATTAATATAACTAAATAAAACTAAACCACGAATGTCGGAATGATATGCATGTAATAGATATGATATCTTGAGAAGGACCCTTTTATATTATGTAAGTTTTGGGAGTGCCAGAAAGTATTTTAAAACTCTGGAGCTTCTTTAAGTGGTTATTAAAATATCTACCATTCAAGGAGAACACTAACCATTTTTCTTTTTTTATAAATAATTCTGTTAACTTTTTTATGTTATAATATATATATACATATATTGCATAATAGAAAAAGCAAACGAAGAACATAAGAATCCTTTTTAAGCACTCTATAGAGGAAAATGTATTATATTTTCCTTTTGAATATGATTTCTAACATGGCTAACATTCATCTTTCCAAAAAAGAAGAAAAAAAAATTGCGCCTTCATAAAGCTCTTAATTTAAACTTAAAAAGCTTTTCATATCTCTTTCTAAGAAAATGCTGGGAAACAAACACAATGTTTATGCTAAGCTAAATATTATTCATGTTATGAATTTGAAAGAAAAAAAAAATACAAAATGTATATTAAAAGTATGATCATAGTATTCGATTAAATAAATGGTGTTTTAAAGGAATGCACTTACATCAAAATAAATCGCTCCTTTTTTTTCTACCCATGAGTGACAAAAATAAATAAATAAAGATGCAAAAAATACGCACAACAATACTTAAGCAATTTTCGATATATCCAGCCATATTTTTTTTTTATTGTGTAATATCATAATGCAGCCATCAAGCTAAGTATGTCAAATACGCACGTTTTCCCAATCCGTGTCATGTATGTAATTACCGAGCTCTTTCCCCAAGAAGCCGGTCCTCGAAGAAATCTTTTACAACCGAGTTACGCTTTTTTCTACTACCATAACATCGGCAGGTGCAGCAGAAAAAAGAAGCAGTAGATAAATCATACTCGCACTCCTTTAATGCCCAAGAAGACTGTTAAAGGGAGAGAAAGCGTTGAAGTTTCCCGAGGGCGAAAAAAAATTAAATAAAAACAGTGAGGCAAGAAGAAAAACTGCAACCTCCCCGGGATAAGACACGCGCCAGGAATCAGTCTAATCCTTTGAACACCTGTCGAGGGTTGGAAAAGGCTTATTGATGCCTCCGAGTGGAACTTGGAGAGTGGTTCTCGATCTATGAATAAGGCATGAAGGCCTTGTGTAATGAATTTCTTTTTATCTGGAATTATTTAAGTTGAGAATGCATTAAGCAATTAATTTATTTCCTGCCGCAATCGAATGTAAATTACGAACGCGGCTTATGATGTCGTGTTCAGTATATTAAGCCTTTTTTCTCACTTTGAAGTTGAAATGTCTTCTTTTCCTTCATTTGTGTTGTGAATATTAATTCCGGACAATATCGTAGCTTACCGAAATGCTTCACTCCTTCTTTCAAGTTTTTTTAACAGCATTTAGTATAAAATATGACAAGGTTTGTTTAAATCAAATGTTGAATTGTTATTTAATTTTGTATCATTTGAATCATCCGAAACGAGCGGTTATAGTTCAGAGGTTCCCAACCTGTAGTATACGTATCCCTGGGGGTACGCAAAGGACTAGTTGGGGTACGCGAATTCACGGTTGGAAATGGCGGAAACAAGAAAACACAAGAAATTGAAAAAGTTACAGAATTTTGTCCCCCCTAGTTAAGACTTGCTATTTAATGACTATGCCATTGAAAAGTTGATTTACGGAGTGTAATTTTTAGCTATCTTTTTAAGTTAATGGGAAATTATAATACAATACTGATTTCATTTGTTTTGGCGTTGAATTAATACTATTGAAAAATGCAATAAAATGTGAAATAAAAAATAAGTCCATCAAATGTTATTAATTCCAGTCATTTGGCTCTTGAGCTAACCTAAGCCCTACGCGAGGTAATAAAGGTTGGGAACCCCTGTACTAGTTGAATTCTAAGGTTGTGAATTTGTAAACGTAGCTTACAAAATCCATTTGAACACAGCTTTGCCTTTCTTGAAGGGGAAGAAAATATTTTTTTCGCATCAACTTCCTGTTGCAAAAAAAAAAAAAACACCCTTTAAATTTACCTCTTATTTATTGGGGATATTATGCCTCCTTTCTTACTTCGAAGTTTTAAATATTTTCCTTTCCTTCATTTGTATTATGAATATTAATTTCAGGACAATATAAAATACCGAAATGCTTCACTCCTTCGTTCAAGTTTTTTTTAACAACATTTAGTATAAAATATGACAAGATTCGTTTAAATCAAATGTTGAATAGTTATATAATTTTGCATCATTTGAATCACTAGAAACTAACGACTATACTATTGAATTCTAAGATAGTATATTTGTAAACGTAGCCTACAAAATTCATTTGATGATCTTGAAATCGAACACAGCTTTGCCTATCTTGGAGGGAAGCGAATACATTTTTCGCATCAGCTTCCTCTCACAAAAAATACCTTTAAATTGACCACTTTTTCTATCTATAACTTTAAATTTCTTAGAATAAATAAATTTTTAATTAGGAAAGAGACAAATGAAAATAAAACAAAATTTGAATTGTAAAATATTTGGACATGTTGTAAAACAAAAAGTGTTTGTTTAAAAAAATGAAGTAGATCCCATTTAAGCATATCTCCCCATTGTTTCACAAGCTAATTATATTAAAATATATTCAAATATTTTTTTTATAAAATTAAATTTAAATGAACCAATTTAAAATTATGATACATTTCACTAATCCTGAAACAGAAGCGTAGTTTGTACTGCACTCAAAATTATTTTGGAATTCGTACTACAGAAAGTTCCAAAAATAATTAAAATCACATGAAAGAGACAATACTAATATATAATTAATTTAAACTAACTCACCTATGAGCTGAAAAAAAAAAATACCCTGAAAAAAAACCCGACAAAATCTACCGATTGCCTCTCCTTTGAATAATACTTTTTATTATTTAAATTAGCAGAGTTATTATTATTATTTCTGAATGCCACAATTACCACTTACACAACCACCCATATAATTTTTAAATATATTCAAATTCTTTGAATTTTACTGCTTAAAAGAAGAAAAAAAAATACAACAAAGCCTCTAATTGAGGGTATCAAACGCAAGTTCAGCCGTGTGGAGCAGAAATTGGATGACAAAAACTTTTATGCTACTTCTTTCTAATAGATCAATTTCTATATGCAAAAAAATATTGAAGAAAATCTTTTTTTTACAAATCATTAAAATTCACAGAATCATTAAAATATATCATTATCATGTCATTAAAATTTGTGGTACAGCTGTTTTAAGAATAATTTCTTTTAACTAAGCATTAGTTAATTCTTCATGTCATTACTAATTTTCCAAAAATGTGGTGGACTAAATATTTTCCTCCAAACAAAAGGCTGTGAGAGAAAAAAAAACTTTAAAGAGGACCAAACTGAGAGGGTATGGTCGAAACTATTAGTTAAAAATTCCTGCATTATTTGAGTTACTTTTTGAAAAATGAAACTGAAAATGCTTGCTTTTTCCTGTTTTTTACTTTTTCCTAAACCTTAATCTTTGTTCCTGCATTTTTGTTTGAAACAGTATCAAACAGAGTCTAAGCATTAACAATTTTAAGAGTATGTTTCATGATAAACTCCCTTTAACATATATTGCCGGGGAAATGTTTTGAGAATTATTAGGAAAGAGGATTTGATGATATTTCGATTGCTAATGTCCTTTCTCGGTTTGAAACATTGATCAAGAATCGATATATTGATAAAACGATGCATATGATTCAATAGATGGCATAACAATATTCTACAGAAAATTTGCAACTTCTCCTACAGGTCTTTTAAATTATACTTGAATATTTCGGTATCTTTTAAAATCAAAATAACCAATCTTCATCTTTTTAACTAATTTGAATTTAAAAGGATATGAATGTTTTAAATCTAAATTTCACGTACCTTACTATCTCTCCCTTTTAATAGAAATTAGGTTCAAATATCGTGATGTCCTGTACAAGTCAATATCTACTCAAAAAGCCACCATAAGAAATATTTCTTTACAAAAAATGTCGATAATCTTCTAAATAACTTCAGTGGTGCATTCATTTTGGATAATACTCAACACTTTTTTCAAATATGATTGCTTGAGAGCATTTGGCTATAAAATTGCTTTGTAAAGTTGTCCTTTAGATAAAAGTGCTCATCATAAATTTATCTTACTTAGCAAATATATTACTATGTAAACATATTTTAATTATTACAAAATGAAATCCAAAATGAATAAAAACTTATTTTATTTATTCTGCTCTTCTTTTCGTATAATATTTTGAAAATCCCCCCCCCCCCCCTCTTTCATAGAAGAAAAAAAGTGCTGCATTTCATTTTATTACCTTTCAGATATAACTTTATACTGATAACAGTTCGAACATGAGCTTTAAATAGCTTTTTATCATTTGGTTTTTAGATTAAATTAAATTCTAAGTTTACTGGTAAAATGACATCAACAGCAGTAGAATGTAATATTTCAAAGTCGGAAATACTCATCACCCCCGTCTTGCACTTGTTTCACGAAGGGCGAAGCTGTCCCCTTCTTTACTTTACCCCTTGCAAGGCAAAATAACTTCCTTTTGACTGCGTGTCTTCACCACCTGCCACGGGAAGGAAAGGGTTAAGAAACCTGTCACGCCTCTCAACCCTTTCGACGCTGTTACATCTAAAGACAGGTTTGAGATAGAGATCTGCTGCTTTCATTCATGATGAAAGTGAGTTGAAGACTTACGATACAGATAAATATCTCTCCCTTTTGTTTCGTCTTTCAAACAGGAAACGACACAATCACAAAGTCTGTCCGAGTATTAATAAAAGAGCGAAATCAATAGCATGCTAATCAGACGCAGGCTGAAGGTTAAATTGGCAGGGATTGGTTGTCGTAGTAAAAGGATATAAGTATTTAAAAGTCTCTATAAAATGAATAAATATTTATAGAATTCCATGCCCTTTATGCGTACATTTAATCAACTCTTTGGTAGGCAATTCCATACTTAAATAGAAACTCATAAAATTGCGAATAAGGCAACTTCGAAAAATATTGATAAGGTAAATATTACTGATAATTTGCCATGTTCGTGACGATATTAAAATAGTGAATACTCTTCAATTTTGAAATACAGTAAAGCACCCTTTATAATTTATGTTCTTCATTTATACCGTTTACATTTATACATCGTTTCATCACAGTCCCAATTCATCCCTATCCATTATAATAATAAAGTACTTCGTTTATACGACGCAAAGCTTCGATTATACGTCGCTTTCCCCCATTCTAAATTTCCTCCTTTCTAGTACGTGAACTGTGATAAAGACATCATGACTTCGAAATTATTCACAATTGATGAATTAATAGAGGATTATATTGTCTGGTGCTAATTTAAGCGATGATGAAGTTATTTCACTTTTTTCAAAAGCGAAATAGCTCCGTTGAAAAACTTCGAACTTCTTTCTGTTGTTAAAAGAATAGTAAAAAAAAAAACATTCCATGAACTTAATGCTATTTATAAAACTGTACTTAATACTCACAGACAATAAGCACGTCAGACGGCGATTCAAGATTTTTTTAATTAAACGCCTACCTTCATGCACATAAATCGCATAAGATATCTATAATTCAAACTCAAGATGTGTGATAAAGGTATGATTTTTCTCCCTTTGTGATAAATGTGTAACTTTAAAATTTAATTATTGATTTTTATTCTAGGGAGTACAATGTTATACTAATACTATTTTAAAAACTTTAAAATGAATACCTTTAAATGAATTTGCATTAGTAGCCTTAAAGTTGTAATAATCAACGTTGTTTAGAAAAATTTCGACTATTCGTCTTTTTACGCCAGTCCTTGAAAGACGTATAAATAGTGCTTTACTGCCTATATCAAGAATACACTAAAAACAAATAGAGAGAGTAGACTTTGTAGTTGATATATATGCAGTAGCAGTCATAAGTCAAAGCACAGCTCCTTTTCTACATTTCAGTGCAACGAAAAATTGACTTGCTATTTCTAAATGATATTATCTTACCTTAAACAAATATTTCAAGCAGTTTTGGTGAGAACTTAACCAAGGAAAGAAAATTTTGAATTATTCAATACTTATAATATTTGCATATTGAAAGCAAATGAATGTCAAAAGGAAAAAAAATCGTACACTGCCAACAATTTGGAAAATGCCTTAAAAATCACATTTGAATAGCACAGTTAAATAGGTTTTTCAAATAAAACTTCATTTAGTTATTTTTAGTAGCTATAATATTTATATATTATTATTTATAATGACATTTTGTTAAGAAACTAATCAAGAAGTGTGTAAATTTTATAGCGAAATGGAAAAAGAAAGAAAATGAGAAATAGGGGTAGAAATGTGATTTAAATCAGCAACTTCTTGCAGGGATCGTTGCAACGTATCAAGACCTTAATCTTGTTCAAATAGTCTTGTATTCAAAATAATTATCAAGTTTTGCATAAACAGAAGGGTTTATTATTTCCGTGTATTGTGAAATTTCTAAATAAATTATCAAAATAGAACATTTTCAGTGCATTTATTAAACAAGGATTCCTAAAGGTTTCACAGCAATTCCAACCTCTTCGCAGGAAAGGGGCAAATCCACCCGCAAAGCAGTTTTCGAATATAATCCTGAACTTTCCCTTGAAATATTTACCAAATATTTTTAAATGATCAGCGGGGGAATCAATTATCCATTCATTTATTATGCATTAAAAAAAATCTCAAAACTTTAAAAGGACTGTGTTATAGATTCTATTGAAGTATAAATGAATAATAGAGTTGACTGAGCGATATGTTAGAACTCAAACGAATTTAATATTTCTAAGAAATTCAAGAAAAGACAAATGGCTGCATATGCCTGAAGATAGATAAGAGACAACTTGCCTTTTCTTCATTTGCCTACTTCGTATTCTGTATACAACAATCTAAAGCTTCATGCTGTAATAGTGTTATAGGTTCTTTGTTAGAAGCCAATTACTTAAATTTGATCTGTGGTGATATAAAATTACACTTAAATAGCGCCAATAATTTTAATTCCATAAATTCGAATTATATAATTAGTGAAATTATTTTTATTCCCATTATTTGCTATTATTTATTTTATTACATACTTTTATTTAGCTTTTAAAGATAAAATTTTGTAACCGATTTTTCCTCACTTCTTGATGTGCTAGAGTTTTCAGATTTTGAGAACTTATGTGTTCTTCCTGAAAATAGATTATTTTAATATCCTCAGAACATAACGATCAGTTAATCAATTAATTTAATTAAATTTTTATTCCATGCAAATGGTGCCATCTGATAGAGATTTTGAGAACAAACTTAATGCAAAATTCCATAATATTTATAATAATGAATTAAAAATTAAAAATTGTGCATTAGAGAGATTTACTTCGATTGAACTTTAAATTAGTTTCATCGCATTACAACAACAATGATGCAACTTCAAAATAGTTATTGAATTTATGTTACGAACGACGGTATATGTTTCATAGACAGTTAGTATTATTGAATTATAAATATTCTTCAAAGTCAATAAAATATAATTTCGAATAAATTGCATTTGTTGCAGTTTTACATTTCTTTTCAGCAGCAGTCTTTAAAACTACGGTTAAAAATTCATAATATCACATGTATGCTCTATGAAAAGTACTAAGCAGTCCATATAGAAAAAGAAAATCCATTAAAAAATGCAGTTTAAACAAAGTTTGGGCACGTTTTGTTTTGTTTCAGTACGTTAAGATTAAATTTATCATCTCTGAATTTCTCAAAATTCTTTCAAACTGATAGATTTAAAGGAACTATCGACTATATAATAAAGCATCATGAGTAATAAATCATGCAGTTGGCACATTTCAGTATTTTTTAACCACAAGTATTTTCTTTCAGTCGTTAAATTTAAGGGAATTGAGATATATTATAGATGGTGCTAATGGGTAAATTCGATTACCAATATGTAGCCTGGGATGTTTTTTTTTATTATTATTATTTCAGTTCAACATTAGGAAGCAAAAATATTCAACATTATTTCTTAAATTTATTGGAAAATGAAAATTTACAAATGAAACCTACAAATTTATTAGATTTTGCGATGCAAAAACAAATTATGCTTAATAGAATTTCATTTATACGTTGCACTTTAATAGTATTTTACTGTCAAGATTAAGAACTGCAAAATCCAGTAAGGATTTAGAGTTAATAGCAAATATTGTTTGGATACATTCCAATTAAAACAAATCACTACAAAGCCATTCAGAAAAAGAAATCAAAATCAATTTTCTTGAATTCAGACGGGCTTTTAAAAGATGCGATACTTTTGTTTACATAACAAGATTTCGCAACAACAGCACTCGGTACTAATTTAATAGAACTGAATCAGAATTGAAGCTACATTATTTTTTAAAAATAATATTATGGTGAATACTTCTCCGATGAAAAGAAATCTCAACTTACACTCACCACATTACGAATAAAGAAACAAATTTAGGATGAGTCCGTGAGAGAAGGGAGGAAAAAAAATCTGAAAAGTAAACCACCAGCGTGTATTTCTTTTCTTTCTTCGGTCATCGCCCGATTAGTATCACCGTATCCTTGAAATTTTTTTCTTTTCCTCTCTGCTACCCGTTCATTCTTGGTTTTTTTTCTCTCTCTCACTCTTTAAGAATGGAGCGAAAATAGGTCACTAGTGTGAGCCCGACCCCTTCTAGTAGAGGTATCCGGATTTTTTCGATTGCTTTTATTTTCTTACCTTCCCACCATTATTATTGCTGCCTTCCTTCAGTCTGTGTGTGGCTTCCGGACCCCTGCCCGACCCCCCTCCCAGCCCCACTTCCTCGTTTTTCTTATCGTATCCTCCTCCCCTCCTAATCGAAGAGAAAAAAAAGATGAATCAAGTAAATAAAAAAATCGACACTGCCGTCATGTAATAGGATAAAAAAAAAAACGAGAGAAGAGATCCGCACTTTGTTGGTTGTAAGGATTTTCTGGAACTTTTCCTTGTTATTTATTATTGTAAGAGAGGAAAATCTGTCGTAATCGAAAGGAGAAGAATAGGAGCTTTCTCACGACTATCTGTCCGTCCATACGCAAAAATGAGTTTGATGAACTGTTTGAAGGACGGCACTACTGTGAAATGTCAGAAACTCGTGCCTGTCAATGAGAAAGTAGGTTTGAGACCTCCCCTGCCCTCCTCCCATCAAAACGAACTGGGTGTTTAACCAATAAGGTTAGAAAATAATAGCGACTTACTACACGAATAAACGATTATTGTGTTGTAAGAAAAACACTCTAATAACGCTTATTTCGCAACATTTCTTGTAAACATTTATTGAATTACGTCATTACAACTATTTTTAAATATTAATTAACGAGAGATATTAAACCAAATTAAAGGGAAAACGCGAAAAAAATGGAATCAAAATACCAATAGTATATGAAGAAATAAAAATATTAAAATTAAATATTAAGATACATCGTATTAGTTACGCGCAAATGCAGCTGGAACCAGAAATCTTGTTTCAGTTTTTCGCTTTTTTCTAGTAATTACAAAATGAAATACAAACGAAAAAATAATAGAAAATTAAGTATTTCAAATTTTCCATGTGTAACAACATCCCCACTGTAAATATTGACAAACTGAATTCTTAAATAATATACTAAGATTCTTACAATCCGAAGAATTTGGGACACAATGCAAAAAAATTTAACAATGTATATTAATTTAAAATAATATCAATTTAAATATAAAAATTTTTGATATTCAATCCATTAAATGCTTATTTAATAAAAAATTTGTTTCTCAGCAAAAATTTAATGAAAGATTTCTTGCTTATTCGCACATTTTTTTCTAAACTAACTTTTGTTCTAAATTATTTTGTCAATGATTCCTTTCCGCTTGGATATTTATTTTCTTAAATAACAGACTTCGGTTTGCCTCATATAATTTTACATATTTCGATTCTTTTAATATCAATCAAGTGAAAGTAAAACTCAAGCAACGAAATGCATTTCTCTATTAATTTAGAAAAGGACTGAAATATTATCAAAGTGTTCATTTTAAAAAAATAAAAATAAAGAATTACAAATCTATTTTGACCCTCTAATATCAACTAGAAAAAACTTGAGAAGTAAAAATATATAACATAGCAACACATCTTCGAGCTTCTTAAATTTACGAATATAGTAAAGCACCGTTTATATGTCTTACGTTATACGGACTGGCGTGAAAAAACGTATAATTGAAAAGACGTATAATCGAAATTTTAATAAGCAACTTTGATTAGCACAAATTTAATGCTACGAATGCAAATCCGTTTAAAAGCATTAATTTTAAAAATTTTTAAGACAGAACTAGTATAATGCTACATAATATGGAAATTAATAATGGAATTTTAAATTTAAAATGTTATCATAAAAGTGAGAAAAATCATTCCTTCATTGCATATCTTGAGTACTAATGCATATCTTATACCATTTATGTGCATGCAGATAGGCGTTTAATTCAGAAAATCTTTAACTGTCTTTTGACGTGCTGATTGTATGTGAGTATTAAGTGCATCATTATAAATCGAATTAAGCTCATTGAGTGGTTTTTCATTATTCTATTGACAAAAGAAATAAGTTCGAAGTGTTTTGATGGAGCCCATTGTGTGGAGGTGGAATAACTTCTTCATCGTCGCTTAAATTAACACCACACAATATAATCCTCTATTAATTCATCAATTGTGAATAATATCGAAGTCATGATATTTCCATCACAGTTCACATACAAAAAAGGAGGAAATTTTCACATTTTAGAACGGGGAAAGACGACGTATAAACGAGGCTTCCGCCGTATAAGAGAAGTATTTTAACATTACAATAAACGTATGTATGTTTGTTCCAGCATCATTTCCGAACGGCTACAGGGATTTTGATGAAACTTGGTACACATGTTCCTTATTAACTCACTTGAAGTATAGGAGGGGTAAATAATCCTTAACACAGCCCCTCGGGGTAGGGTGGGGCAAAGTCTCGAAAATGCATGTAACAAATAGGCCGATTGACTCGGTTGGCGATTTTGATGAAATTTGGCACCAGATTTGGCGCTAAGAAAATATCGCTAAAGGTAGATTTATCGTTACAAACAATATTGTTATACACAGGTTTAACTGCATTATTTTTGTTTATTTGAAATTTATTTTACGCAGGATGGCAACAAAATGATAGCTGTTAAATTATTATTGAATGAAGAAAATAAGGTGAATGAAATAAAAATTTTATGAAGATGAATATTTGGTCGACTGTCCTACTAATTTATAATTTGAATTGGCAGCATTTAAATACGATTGCTACGGAGACTGACAAGAGGAAGTAACTGAATTAGGTATGATTTTTCTGATTTATTATACGTCCTAAAGTGATATTAATATTTATTCTAAGGGAGCTGAGATTTTTCGTACTATCAAAATGTCGATGTTTCAATTATATCCTCATAGAATAGCGTACAATTAACCGATTCCAGAAATGAATAATATGCATAGATTCGAAAAATTTTGAAAGCTCATTACTTAAGATTTAAAAATGTAATGAAATGGATACAATATAATAAAATATCTATTATTTTGCACTTAAATATACAATTTTTGCATAGTTCTCAAAAGAAGTTTTTTTTTTTTAAATTAAGTACGCATGATGTAAAATTGTTTTCATTGTTTAGATATTGAATTTTATATTAAAATATATATATCTGTAAGGATTATGCATTTGCGAAACCTATTTAATTATTTCTGGGTAGAAGTATATTTTTACGATACTTTTCTTAATGAAAAATATCATTTGACTCTCGCTTCTGTTTGACATTTACTAAGTAATTCTATGACCCCTTCTTTACTATAGTTAACCCTTTAATAGCGGCTGTGGTTTATAAACAGAGTACTTGCAGTTTTTGAAAATTTTCCTTTTGCTCTCCATCACAAGGTTTTGATAAGAAAATGACCGGGCAACGTCGGGTAATCTGCTAATTATACATAAAGAATGATAAATCGAGTTTGGCTTCCAAATATCTTAAACTTAAAAAAACTTAAGTAAAAATATATAGCACTTCTTCGAGCTCCTCAAATTTATGAATATTTCGCCTTCTTCATATCATTTTACATCCTTCATCACAAATGGTGGGCCAAATTAGATGATGATAATAGCGTTTTTCAGGCTGAGATGGTAGCATTGAGAGAAGCCATGCGCTGGTTTTCACAGAAGTCCCTGGCAAAGTGCACTATTCATACAAATAATCAATCGCGCCTGTAAGTGTTTGCGGCTCTCCAGCCAAACTCAACTATTGCGCGGGAAATCCTGAACATCTGGAGCTCCTTAACAACCGAAGTTGTAATCTCCTGGATTAAAGGACATTCGGGGGTACTAAGGAACAAGATTGCTGAACAGTTAGCCAAACAGGGTACTCATGACTGTACTCTAAACACCAATATCGATCTCCCTAAATCTTGCCTTCAAAAAAATCTCAAAAAGCTTTCCCTGGAAGTCTGGCAGGATAGATGGAACCTTTCGGAAACGGAATGGCGAACCTTCTTTTTCGTACCTCAAGTCAATATTAATCGAGCCTCATTCAACTCAAGAACCAGCCAATTCATCACCGGGCATGGTCCGTTCGTGGCCTATCTTCACAGGTTCGGTTTATGTTCACACGATCGATGTGTTTGGGTGCTATAAAGGTGATCCAAACCACTATGCAACAGTCTGCCCAGTGACAAAACCCTTTCATTTCACGAAACCCAGTGCTGAAAATCTTTCGACTTGGTGTGAAAATATTGTCCAAGACAAAAGAAAAGACAAGGCACGACTCATGAGTATTATGAAGATCCTTCATGAACGAAGGCATAATATCATCATGGATTAAGAAAGACTTCTCTCGCTTCCGCCAGTAATTAAGACATTCATTGCAGACTATTTCAGTTTACTTTATGTTTTAATTATTACTTTATGTTTTAATTTTCCCCCTCTTCTTTATGTATTTCATCTTTACGCTGAGAGGGTTTTGTATAACCGTACATCTTATCTGGTCGGTTTCCTCCCGGTGGATTAATAATAATATCAATTTACATATTTCTTTCTAGTTTAAATAAATACTCTACGGAGATCTTGCGTTTAAAATAATACATTTTTTAGTTTACTTATTCAAAATAAAAATAAGCATGATTGTTTACTTTACAAATATATAAAAGCATATTTTATCGAATTTCTGATATGTTTATTTGAAAATAATAATAAATGAAAATTAGAATTACGAAAAATAAGATAACAAAGATATGAAGAAATTGAAAACTAATTTTACTGTAATAAATCGTAAGCGTCTTTTGCGGTGTGAAAGAAATGAAATATATTATTATTGCAGTAGAAACCGCTCGAATGAGCATTTTTAAATGTGTAACCCTCAAAATTTTTTTTTATTTCTAGAGCAAAAATGAATTTATAAATGTTTACTATTTCCTGCTTGATTATAGGAAAATAATTTCTCTCTCTTTTTTTAATTTCATTGATAAGTAAGGCAATAGCTGAATTGCATAAAATTGCATATTTCACATAAGAAAGTAAAGACAATTGATTTCTTTGGATACAATGCAAAAGTATTGTTTTAATGTATTTCAAGTTTGTAATAATATTTTTTTTTCCCTTTTGTTCATATAAAAACTGATAAACATAAAGTAACTTTCCATGAACCTTTTTATAGAGGAAAAGTTTATTTTCTGTACTTTGCTAATTATATTTTGGAAGAGAAAGTTTTGCCTCATACATTTTTTTTTGGAGAAAAACTAAAATTTTTAACTTCTTGATATGAAATCATTAAATGATGAGCTGAAAAACATGAAAGAACAAATAAAGAGACGAAATCATTTTATGATGATTTGTTACTAATATTATCATTAAATATAAAACTAAAATTGAAAAATTAGTAAACAAAGTTCTTACTTTTGTCTGGATCCACCGTGAAAGCTACATCTGAATTCTCGTTTACCTGAAAGAGCAAGATTTATCTTTCAGTAAAGCAGATATTTTACAAGGTATTTTCAGATTTCAAGCATATATAGAAGTCTCATTTACTGATATTTTAAATGTATGGAAGAAGAAATATTACAGTCAGTGTTCAAAACTTAAAATATGCTTCTGGCAAATGATAACAGTTATGTATACGCATACGGTTAAAAATAAGAAAAATGTCCTTTAAAAAATTCAGCGTGGAAAATGTTGAGGTTGTAAAAAGTATTCAAGTATTTAATTCCTTATTTTCTTTGAAAAATACACAGAAAGTTAAAGTAATTTTTATTTCAAGGAATATACTTTCAATAAATGAGTGATTGAAGTGTAAAGTGTGTCTAACTAAAAAAAAGCCAAAATTTCAAGCATTGCTATCGAATAGAAACGTATTCCTACAAATATATACTTAGCCATCCTTCTTTAAGTCAATTGAGTAAAAATGACATTTCTTATACATATATCAAAAATCAAATTTCAATGGAGAGACAAAAGGATATATATATATTAAGGTGAATAAGTTTTTAGTGCTTATAAAAACTTTTCGACTCATTTAATAGTATTATTAATTTTTCATAGTATTTGTATCACTCGACTTATAGATCTGAAAGTATTGTCACCTAGCTTAAAATAAATTCATAACCATTACCCTCATATTAGAAAAAGAAAAAATAATATTCCATCTCCAGTTTTTTACAAGCAAAAGAAGGGCACCCATTGTTGTGGGGCTGAATTCATATGCCTACAATGTTGCTGAAATATCCGAAAAACATCTTTAGACTTACTGACATATATCAAATACATAATCATGATACAACAAACCTGCTAAGATATATAGGGTTTTTAATATATATATATATAACAATGTATACAAGAACCAAAAATACATACAAAAGGAAGACAAAAAACTTTACAAATTGATTAAATGTAAAGATCCTGCAAACCGCTCATCAGGAGGGAAGGCCTATCAATGATATTAATTAGTACTTTTTTTATGCTAAACGACATACTTTTAAATCGTTAAAATTATCATTGGTTGGTCTCACCTTCTTATGAGAGGTTTGCAATGATATTTATCCAATTTATCAAGTTTTTCTGTCTCCCTTCTGTATGTCTTTTTGTTCCTTACTTGAATTGCTGTATTGCTTTTCTTGCTGACACAGATTTTGCGCGAATACAGAAATAGCTTTCTCCATTTCATACAATTTTTCTTGTATCTATATGTATTTTTTTCTTAATTTTGTTTTTTTTAAATCTTATATATGTATATA
This sequence comes from Araneus ventricosus, assembly GCA_013235015.1. Lineage (NCBI taxonomy): Eukaryota > Metazoa > Arthropoda > Arachnida > Araneae > Araneidae > Araneus > Araneus ventricosus. The sequence continues at coordinate 314,083 of BGPR01000230.1, forward strand.
TAACATAGATGTCGCCACTGTTGTCATTAATGTTATAATTCTCTAAAAAGTTTTATTTTTTTAAAAAAATTGGATTTTTAGTTTTAAAAATTTAGACTTGTTAATCAATCTCATGAATTTTAACTTATATGTAGCAATTTAAATATGGTATCAAATCTGTTTTTAAAAATTAAAATAATTTTATATTTAATGCGGACACTGCATGGCATTTTTTTCTGGCGTTTGACTGTTGTTGGTTTGTGAAGGCAGGTAACACGGAAAGTTTCACGCATTTATTAATTAATTCCTTGTTAAAAAAGGAAAGAAATTTTCTTAGATGTTGAATTCTGTGTTTAAGTGCAATATTGGATAATGTGCAAAATATTTTAATGTTTATTTTAGATAATGCTAGCTATTTTAATCTTATAGTGTTGCAATAATTCAGGGTTATGTAGCCTACTTTCTTCCTTCTTATTTAGGGTTAATTACCCTTTCTGTTTTTTCAACAATTGGTTTCATGGCTTCATGGACGGTTTTGCGCAAACAAAATCAGATTTAGCATGGCAAGCTCGTCCAAAGCCGAGCTACTCCTTTAATTTTGAAAACTCTATATGCTGGATTGTCTTTTTCAATTATATTTATAGCCTTAATTGTAACAGAGTGGATATGATATGTTCACATTTTTATGGGTTCTTTTGGCATTTATTTAGTACTTTTAATTATTAGATTAAAATTAGATATACGAGTAGTTTAGTCAAAATTGAAGTTTTTGCAGGGGATTATTGATGTGTTTGTTATTTTCCTTGTGAACATAATGCTATGGCATTTTTATGTAAATCAGTTATTATAATTGTTAATATATATATATATATATATATATATATATATATATATATATATATNTATATATATATATATATATATATATATATATATATATATATATATATCCCACTGGTGTAGTGCGGAGGTTTGGAGAGGGGCTGCCGGCTTGGGTGTCGTGATCTGACCACAGTTCAGAATTACAAGGTCTGTCCCAAATTATTCCTCGTGTTTCATTAAAAAAAGGGACGATAATATAACTAAATTAAATTTCTAAAAGAAATATCACAATAAATATAAACCCAAGCGGGGAAGCACACCATGATTGATGGAAACCGTTCACAATGATGGATATAATGATGCGTTTTATATGCCAATTTTATTTTAAGTTCAACTGATTTTTTTTATATAAATTACTACACAGTTTTATATTGTCACTTATTTCAAGCGTCATAGCATACTCATTCTTTTAAAACTGAGATTCGCTTATTATTGAAAGAGGATTCACCATTAAAGCCCCATGGCCTTATCATGGTATTAGGATTTCTCCGGTCTGTGACTTGTTTTTGTGGTCGACTCACCCTCATTGGACGCTCTCGAGGCTGACTTAGGACAAAAGCTGGCGGAAAGAAGCAAATCTCACATCCATCAGACCCAAATGGGGAGAGAGCCCCAAAATAACCCCTGAGGGGAGCAGAGATGGAGAAAAAATTGCTAACCCTGGGGTAGAGGAAATTTACAGTCCATTTGGGAAACGTGCAATGACTTGTAGATGAATAGGGCGACAAGCAAAAAAAATTACGGGGAGAACAAACAACACATGTGTATGATACGCACAGAAACGGAAAAGGGTAACGCTGATGGTGATAAAGGGGTCCAAAGAAAAATGACCACTGAGGTTTCCCTAATAGCCCAGCTGTTGGGGATGTTTTTCAGCAGGTTAATGACCAACGTGTCCACTAGTAACTTCTGCTATTCCCAACTACTAAGAAAGAAAGCTTTGTTTCTTTCTTCTTAGCAGTCTTCACACAGAAATTCGTTAATAGGTAGATGGAATAATGAAAGAAAAGGTGAATGCTTCAAAAATTCATTTGATAATTTATTCATTCATCTATTTTTTAATTCACTTTCGTTATGGCCTTTTCTTGTTGTTATTAAATTTTATGCCTTACGAATAGTAGAATTTGCAACCTTAATTATAATTGTAGGATTTGATTTTAATAAGCAGCAGCTTCGTCATCAGAAATAAAAAAGGTAAAACCGTACTTCAATTTATTTACTCATTAATTCACAAAACCAATTTTTGATCATGAAACTATAATTTGCAGATGTATTTTTTATATTCTAATTTTATAAACTTTTTGTTCAAAACCGGCACATGCACCAGGATATGATAATTTATAAAAAACAAATAAGGTTAATAGTATTATATATTAATAGTATTATACAGCCAAAACATAAGACAGTTATGATCAATAAAATAAGTATTCCGGTTCCTACATATATAGACCTTTTATTTTTCAAGTCAAGTTCAAGGTCCTTTTATCAGGTTCCTTATAGGGATTTGTAGAAGTAATCTGAGTATTTTTCAGATTTTTAATGCATTGTGTATTAATTTGACACATTTTGATTTGCAATATTTTTAATGATTTTTTTTATTATAATTTTGAATAATAACCCTGTCGTTGTTTCCTGTTATTTACCAAAGAAAAAAATCAAGTACTATAACTGATTAACACCTTATTACAATTTAGCTTTCATCTTCGTAAACCAATAGTTAAAAGTGGAATAGAGTATTTATTTACAGGGCACGCTTTAGGTATCAAGTTTTACACGTTTTCCTGTGGCGATTGTCCACTTGCAATCCAAACAAATCTGTTATAAAAGGTGATAAAATGAAGTGTTTCCCTTTTGTTAAAGAATTAGTCGGTTATTGTGACCAAGCAGGGGAGCAGATGTCCCTTTGCGGGTCACATACTTCTAATAATAGAGAGCTGTGGCGAAAAAGTCATTACTGGACTGCGGTCAAGCGTACGCTACCAGGACCAGAGAAATACAAGGGCTGGTTCATACCTTTGAAGTTTACGATTTTCCGACAAGCGGAGGGGAAACCAGTTTTGACGTCACTACGCTGTCAGAGTGGAGTCCGAAAGTGTCCACTGGAGATTCTTTCATTCTTAGTTTGTTCTTTCATTCTCCTATTTGTTCCTGTGTTGTCTAGTGTTACTTGTTATTTTGTTGAAATACTGTGAAAATGTTGCAAGTATGTCTGCTTATGCTGTCGCTGCCTATCCAAATTATTACAGGAAAACGAAAGGCAAAGGTGTAATATATCATACCTTTCCAGTATGTCCGAATCGGAATAAAATTTGGATCACGAAATGTAAAAGGCAAGATCATATAAATGTAAAATACGCTAGGACATGCAGTGATCACTTCAGGCCGAGTGATTACATGGATGACATGAAGAATCGTCTACTTGGTTTAAATCAAAAGAAAATTTTAAAACCTGATGCAGTTCCGAGTGTTAACTTGCCATTGCAAGATAATGGGGAAGATATTTCAAGTAGAAGTGAGCGGAAAAGGAAAAGAAGTATTTTACGAGAAGCATAAATTAGATTAAAATGTCCGAGTCCTGAAAAAGCATGTGAAACGCCAGCTATGGAGCCATTTACTACACCTACAACCGAAAACATTTGCTCATCCTGCTTTGAAACTCAAAAAGAAAATGCATTACTTCTGGAAAGAATTAGATTTCTTGAAAAAGAACTTGAAAAGACAAAAGAGGAGACTAAGAAAAATCAGAGAAAAAAAATGAAAACGAAAGCTCAAATTGGCCCATTTTAACCGAAAATAAAAGTGAAGAGAAAAAACTATCGAGAATAGAAGAAAATTTTAAAAATATCTTAACAGCAACTCAGTTAAATGCCGTAATAGAAAATAAAAGCAAAATCAAGCGGACAGCAGAAGATATTTCTAGGCATTTAATTATTAGATCTATTTCCAGGCGGGCTTATGAATATTGGCGAAATCAAATAGGAATACCATTGCCCAGTGCTAGCACATTAAAGAGACGGTGTTCAACATTTTCTTGTAGACCTGGTATGCTTCATGATGTTTTGCTGGTTATGCAAAAAACATTTCATTCAAAACCCGAAGCAGAGAGGGTGTGCATTTTAAGTTTTGATGAAATGCACATTGACAGAAAAATTTGCTATGATGTGAGTGAAGATCAAATTTTGGGACCATTTTCAAAAGTTCAACTAGTACTTGCACGTGGAATAATGGCAGGCTGGAAACAACCCGTATTTTTCAATTTTGATACAACAATGACAAAACATCTTTTGTACGAAATAATTTTAAACATTGAAGAAAAAGGCTTACTTGTAAAAGCAATTGTTTCCGATTTAACTGGAAGCTCCACACTCTGGAAAGAACTGGAAATTACCTCAAAAAACAATCTTTTTTATCCATGCTTTAAACTGCAGAAAGATATGGGAATTTGCCGATCCTCCACGGATACGTATTATTTGAATTTGTGCCTAAATTTTTAAGATCCAATCCATCCTTCAGCAATTACTAAATTTTCGCAATATTACTAAATTAAATTATTAAAGTTTCGCAAATATTTACTATGCTTATGATATTTTGATATACTGGCATCCAATTTTAAATATTAAGTAAAAAAAAGGGGAAAAATAATATCAAAACCCTTATAGTAAAAGGATTTTCGTATTTTAGAGCGCGGAGTGCCCGCTTGATGACGTCACAAAGTTCCCCCACTGGTTCTTCGCTGAAGGCTCTATGAACCAGCCCTTGTATTTCTCTGGTCCTGGTACGCTACCCGGACCACGTAAACATCAGTAGTTTATGAATAATATGGGAGTGATGGGTGGGAGATCGTTCTTTTCTGCTGTCTAAGGATCTCTCTTTCACGGTGCATTTCGATTTAAAAGTCATTCTGTTTTAGTATTCACCTTTTCGCCTCTACATTTTAACGCTGTTTAACTATTTATAGAGGGTCAACTAGCTACAACCGTTAAGTAATGAGTAAGACGAAAAAGGCTAGGTGTAATTTCCACAAATTTAGTGGCGTGTCTACTGTGATGCTGTAGCCTGATCAACGTATAATAATGTCAAACACAAATGCAACAGCAAAATACAAATGAATATGTTTTTTTTTAAATCTGTTCAGGAATACCTTAGTGGTTTTGTTTTTGATAATTTATGACTAAATATGATTAAATAAATTACGAACAAAGACAATGAAAGTAAATTTGCTGTAAAAAAATAATTTGAAATAATTTACGAATAAGAAATGAAATTCTTGTTAAAATTAAATACGTTTCGTGAAAAGGAACATCATTGTGAATGTAAACATGAGCGTTAACAGAACACAACTAAGTGAACACTAATTGGATGAATATGCTGTGCTTATTGCTTTCTGAATCAGATACGAACAAGCTGAAGTTTATGACATTATTTCTTTATTTATTCCATGATCGTGGAAGTACTTTAGTAAAGAATTCGATCAAACATCATCCATTTGATGCACAGAAACAGAAAACGATCACTAGGAGTATGAAATGAATAATAAGAAGTTTATGACATTATTTCTTTATTTATTC
>BGPR01000230.1:319521-386067 GCA_013235015.1 Araneus ventricosus
CACTGGGATATGAATTGAATAACAAGAAAATAAATTATCCGAAATATATTAAACTCCAATGAAATGCAAGCATACTACATAATTATACCTTCTACATTATGCAAAGGTATAAGGTAAACAAAGGTATGAGGTACATTCTTATACATTTGCATGACATGAGAATGTATATCTGTTTTTTTTTTTTTTTTCTATAACATCTTATATTGCTTAGTCTAATTTTATTTAACTGCTTTCAGTGAAAGTTTTATGAATAGAAATTTCACTTGTAATGATTCTTTTTAAAAGGAACAAAATCATATTTCATCTCACCTTTATTTTACAATACGTAACTTACTATGGGTAATTTATTTTTCAGTGAAAAAATTGCAAATAAATTGATACAAAGGTGAGATATTAATAAAAAGCATGGCAGTTTTAGTACTTCAAAGAGAAAGTGTTTTCATATAAAAGAGTATTGCTTTCTCTTCAAACACTTGTTATCAAAATGAAAAAAGTCGGAAAAATCTCCAACAAAGGAAGGCAATAGCATATTTGCAATTTCTCATAATTAAAACACAACCATAAGCAGATGAAAACTTACGCTTCATAAAAAAACTAGTTTCTCAATGAAAATGTTAACATGAAATAAATTTAACTTGAAGTTACAAATTTTTAAAAAATATCCCTCTTTAATTTAATGCCCTTTATCGTGTTAAATTACATTATGTCAACAAAAACAGTCTTCAAGGAGATAAGTTTCCAATATAAAATCTTTTATTTGTAAAAATAAACTACCTTTCAATATCCGAGGAAGAAAATTGGAAAAAAAAATTCTAATGGATTGAAAACAATTTCAAGAAGACATGTAACATTTAATCGAAGTTTCCAATTGCATCTTCATAAAAAAAGGGGGGGGGGCTTTATTCATTCGTGAATTTAATAAGATGTTTTGTATTGCACAATAACAGATTTCATATAACCATGCAGTTTTGTTTATCCAAATTTTTTTATTATTATTTCTCTAGTAACTGCATGGTGTACATGGGTTAAAACAAAAAAAAAATCTATTTAGTGAGTTTTGATACTGATACTTAAAATAAAAGTTTTTCTCGGAGATCGATACAATAATTTAAAGAAAAGCAACGACTCGTTATTATTTTATTTTTATACGAATTTATACCATCTTTTACAGTAACTATAATTTTACTCTCCCATTTTTATTTATTATACAGTTTTATAAAGTTTTGAGAATTTTTTTTTTTTATGATTCAGTGTATTTTTAATAAAACAATTTAATATCAAATTATATGTTAGTTTAGCCAATGAATTTGAAGAGATTAAAGCGAATTGTTAGAAATACATAGCATCGTTTCATTTTTCATTTTGAATCTACTATATTCCTGCTATGAATTTTTGTTTCCTAATGTCTATATTTTAATAAAAAAAAATTAATTTGACAAATTCCAAGCATAAAAATAGTAAGGTTTTAATAATAAAAATATCTAATTAGCAAATTATTATTAGCAAATTAAAATTATGGTTACAGATATTGATTAAATTTGTCTCTGATTAGAAATTTTATGCGTTAAAATTCAGTGTATTGCATTTCTTCTGCATTTCTCGCGATTAAAATGAAACAAAATTAGATTAAAAGGACAGTTTTAATAAATAACTTTGAAAAATGTCATCATCATGCATTAAATAGTAATATTATTTCAAATAAAGATAAACGATGAACTGTTGCTTATATACATTACTGTTATATGCTTGCTTGTATACATAAAAAATAAATAACTGTTGCTTTTAGTTTATTTCAAATATATTAAAACTTTCTTAAAATTACCTAACAGATATTTCTAAGGATTATAAACAATCTTAATATCATTTATGTTATACAAATATTAATTGTAAAATCTGAAGGAAAAGATTCAACTGCCAAAGAATTCGATTTAAAAAGAAAAACATTAACTTAACATTAAAGAAAAACTAACACAAAAAGCAAGAATAATTCTGAAATAAATATATTATATCGCCAACAGCTCAAAGTTTCGAAAAGCTTTTCCAGTTCTTTATGTAAATCCCTAAATAATCTTACAATTAATTTCTTTTAGAATAATCACGGCACTTAGCAACATATAATTATAAGCAACGCAATGTATGCGTGTGCTTCATCTCCTTTAGAGGAATTAGATTGCAGGCATTAATTATGCATAATTCACACAGAAAATTGTTAAACAATTTAAAAAATACACTGATGGATTATTTTTAAAATCAATTGAAATTTAACTCCACATTTTGCGTAGTAAAATTATATGCGACATTCAACTGATTTTAGTGCTTTTCTCCCATAACCTTTACAGTATGACGTATGAGCGTAACTTAAGCCCTTACCTGAGCTCATGATTGCGTAAAAAATGTGAGCATTCGGCATCCTCCCGCAGAAGCTATGTGCATGCGTATTCCATTTGCATCTCCAGAGTTGAGTCTGGGTCCTGTCTACCCACAAAGCATTTCGACGCAGTGAGCTAAGCTCAACCCATCCACACTGACTCACTGCCTTCCCTGCTCTGAACTAGCGGTGGCCTTGCACAAAAAGTAATACGAAAGGGGAAAAAGAGACAGGAAAAAAATAGTGTTCGAGTGTACGGGTTGTAAGGGGGGAGGGCAAGTCCCAAACCGCAACCCTTTTGCCAGAGGCCAAGGTGTGGATGAAAAAATAAGCCCACATGCTGCCTTGTTTTTTCCCCGAACTTTCTTTTGTTGGCAAAAAAACCGTTTTTACCCTTAACCCGTTCCCGGGAAGAAAGGGGTGAAAAGAGCCGGATGCGGTTGTAGTTTTTGTGCCCAACTTTTCATTCGTTTAGTTGGCTTTTTTCAAGGTAACTGGGTCAGGGAGCAAGATGGCAGTTGGACTGAGTGCTATGATATAGTTTGCCTCTCTCTACCAGAAAACCCGTTAAACACCTTGGGAACCCTTCCGTAAACACCAGTTGCTGCTGCAGCGGCTGGGTGCGGAAAGGAAGGACCAGGGTCTTTCTTCCCTTTTTTTTCTTTTCCCGCTCCTTCTGGAGGTGGGCGAAACCTGCTGCGGACGGTCGCTGACCCGTGGATAGGTCGACCATCACGAAGCTGTTGATTTGGAAAATGTGACGCCGCAGTGACATATCCGGTTGAAATCTGTTACTCTATTGTGTCAATAAGAAATTTGCGGTTGTAGTTGACCACAAGATATGCTTACCGCCTTTTGGTGTTTGATTTAGTGGGACTTCATTGCTGGTGAATACTTGGGCGGGACTGGCATCGAGATAAAGAAAAATTTTCTCCTCCATAGGTATATAACATTTAGCTTTGATTTTTGTTTCGTTTTCATTGAAATTTATTAGTTTGTAGAAGTGTTCTGTAGAATGCCAACAATTTCGAATAACTGCAAATTTCATATGTTTTCCAATATTTAATCTAACCAAACTGGTCGCATAATCGTTTCTCCATGTATAATTAAAAATTTAATTTTTTGGAAATTAAACTAATTTTCAGATTTGGATATTCAGTTTAAGAGGAGGAACTAGATTCCCCTTTTGCTAAACATTCTAAAAGACACTAAATGGAATCAAAGTTTAAATTTCTTAGAAACAAATATAAACATAACATTTTTATTAGACTGCTTCGACCTGCTTTTAAAAAAATGTTAAGAAGTTTTTTAAATAAACAAGATGTTTTAAGTTAATCACTTGTAATTAAGATACAATCCTTTGCATCAACAACTTTTACCGAGAAAGTAAGGTTCATTAAGGAAAAATAAGTATATTTTTATGTGAAATAAATAAAAGAAATTCATAAAGTAGAATAAAATTCTAAAATCTGAAAAAAATCAACGCTCAGTAAATCTTGGTTATATAAACACTGAATCACATAAAAACGTACATATCCATTTAAAACATCCATATAAAATCAAACATTTTTTTAAAAAATCTCATTCGATTCCTTTATTATTATTTCACACAAAAATAAACTACGTTGCCTTCTTTTTCCACATTTAACACTTTGTTTATTTATAATGATTACGTGATAATGTTCGTGTTCTTTACACTTTATTTGTTCTCTGTTCTTACCTCAGTCAAAGGAAAGCCAACGTTTAAAATAAAAATTAAAAAAAAAATGAATATCAGATTTCCACGTGCCATCTGGACACCGTCTGTTCATCTTGGCTGACCTATATCTGCTTGAATATCCTCTAAATATCGGTCTTAAGGGTTCAATGTTTGGACGAGCGCGGATCGTAAACAACCGGTGTTTTGACGGTTCGCGGAAGTCTTTGAATGGCATGTAACGGAAAAACTTTTTATTTTGAAGAACGAAACACCTGACCATTATTTAGAAACTTTCTGGAATTGTAATTACACTTTTATGATATCAATGACACGCAGAAAGGAAAAAGTCAATTCATATAGAATATACCAGAAAAAAAAAATGGGCATTTTTATTTACATTTTTAAAGTTGCTTAGTTGAATTCGATAACAAAATCCGACTATGGAAGAGTCTTTTATCGAACCCAATAATCACAAAATAGTTATCTTTCAAACCCCTTGTATTTTTCTCGGAACTATTGAATTTATACTTGCAAATTCCAACCCCGCAAGTGCACATGTTATTTGAAACCACTTCTAGCATTTCAGTAGTGGTTAAAGTGGAGGGGAAGGGCAAAAAATTTATAGGCAACTTAAAGTACCCCAGAATATAGGAGGTAGACAAGAAAAGTTTCAAATTTAGTTACAAAATTGGCTAGCTTCCCCGGACACTGGGTTCTTTTTTTTTAATAATTACTAGGTTTAGGCAGCTAAAATGAAATAAAAATTTAATTTTTTCCTCAAAAAGTGGGGGGGCCCCCCCCCCCCCCCAAGTCACTGCTACTAGGGCATTGCTAAAAGCTAAACTGTTATTCCAAATATAGGATATCCCCAAAAAAGCACGCACAAATTGAATAACTGTTAAATAAATAATTATCAACAAAGATTAAAATCTCATAACTCAAATTAATAAATGCAAATATAGAATCTTTTCAGCTATCGAAAGTTTCATGATTCTAATTAATAAATACTCTTTCTTACTTTTTGAAGCGTAAAAATGGTTTGTTTGTATTGCATGTACCTGTGAAAAAAAAGTCTGTAATTTTATTATTCTTTGGGGGAAGAAATGAAACAGATATTTAATCACTTCATTTTAATAGCAGAACAAAGTTGACAACTGAAGAATCTTGCATCAAAAAGACACCTTTTCCTCTTAAATAAAAATTAAAAATAAATCCTGCGGATTCTACTATTGGCACCTCTATTTAGTTTTTTTCTTAATTGCTACAAAATATGTTTTAATCTCAACCAATTTATTTATTTATTTTTCATTTTATTGTGATAAGAAGACGATAGTTAACGTTTGCAAAAAAATTTCGCAATTCCATACTTTAAGTAGAAAGTATTATAGTATGCAAAGTATAGTATTAGCGTAGTGTTTGTGTGAAAATTTTTCCTAGCATGTGTTACACGTTCATCGTATGATTCCTCTCCAGAGAAAGAACAAACAGTGATAATAAAACTATTTAAAAGAAAAGAAACAATTATTATTAACATTGTCGATACTTTATTACAGCAGATTACTATTTCATTATTGAATTTTTGTTTTGACAAAATTACTTATGCCTTGTTTTCTCTCATTTAGGTATATTGCCATGTGAAAAGAAAGAAGGAAGACTAACCATGAAAGTAAGAAGTCCAGAATACGAAATTGTGGCACTTAAAAATTTTGTAAAATAAAGTGCCTTTTCTTGTTATGAGAAATTTTGGAAAAAAGTACTAAAATTATGACAAGAAAATGTATTATGAGATAATATTTCATATACGCTGCAGATTAATGTATCAAATTATGCGAATTTCATAGTAATAGGGCCTGAGAATACACCTCTTAGCTTGCTGTATTAATACATTCACTTCTCATAGCACAAGGACAAATCGTGCAAAATAAAAAAAGAAGTTTTGAAGAAACGGATTTTTTATGAAGTGGAAGAGCATTTACTTAGACAAGAGGAAATTCCAACGTTGCAATAACCGAAAAAAAAAACTCCACAAACCAGTTAAGTTAACCACTACAAATGGGCCAAATTTCCACAAAGGATGTCAAGTTTATCCACGGTCCTCAGAAAGTATCACAAATTACTCATATGTGGTTAAGATACCGAAGTCTCGAACGAACATGATTGATGCATGGAGCTCTAGATTTGTTGAAAGCTGGAAATAATTAGGCTTTTTAACTTGATTCAGATAAAATATCAAAGCCTTACTTGAGGATTTATTTTTGGGGCTTAAAATCGGTAATTATCAAATAGATCATTACCTAATCAATTATTGCATGAAGGTATTTTAAAAAAATGCTATAACAAGATGTTTCGTTAGATACACGAGCTAAGTGAAATCAATTCTCTTACATTTTAGAGTTGTCTCCCCATAACTTCTCAGATAAAACAGGAGGGCCTAAAAATCTAATTTCCAAAAGGTAATTCATCCATTATTATAGTACCATGCATTTCAGAACTCTTTTAAGGTTGCTTAATCTCACTGAATAAAATGATGGGAAACTTGACGAAATATTCATAAGAGCTCTGGACTTTCCACATCATACACACTGTATAGTTTCCATCTTTAGTAATCTGAAATTAAATTCAAACTAAATGAAAAGGAAAATTTATGTTATCCTATTAATAATAAAATTCAGCAGAATTTGACCGAATACTGTCCAGCTAAGAAGTTTTGTTCATCCTTTATATTAGTAATGCTTTTTTATGCATTATAATCTTTCTTTTTCTCTTTCCCTGTTCAGCTAAATTTAAACAGTTTATGATAGTTTTACCATATCAAGAATTTTCACAGAGAGATGGAAAGTCTTTGAATGTGATTACAAAAAAAAAAGTCTTAGAATCACTTTTCAGATCCTAGTTTCTTCACCCAAAACTTTCTAAAAATAATTTAGCTAATCAAATTTTCTGACTCACGAAATTATATTTAGCCTCTCATTGTGATAGCATCATGGGCCGAAAACCCGGTTAAGATAATAATATAAGGATTTCCTCGCGACACTGAAACTGAAGAAATTAAAGAAGGACTTACTAGGAAAGGTTTTAATGTTGCAAAAGTGAATCAACTACGTAGATTTAGAGATGGAAAAAAAACCCTTAGATATTTTCCAAGTTCATTTGCTGAAATCGGAAAGCTTAAAAGAAATTTACAGTCTTGATAATCTGAATTATTTCATTATTACTGTTGAAAAATACGAACGCAAAACAATTGGTCAGTGTTTCTACTGCCAAAAATTTAATCACCATAGTTCCGGATGTAAGATGACTGTCAAATGCGTATTATGTGCAGAGGAGCACGATTCCAGAACGTGCCCAAATACGAAAAACCTTGAATTCACACCGAAATGTGCAAAATGTGGGGGTCCCCACACTGCCTCATACCGGGGTTGCCCGAATTTTCCCAAGATTAAAAATAAAGTTACAGTAGAAAAAACCTTTGCTTCAGTCTTGAAAGAAAGGAAAAAAACAGTTAACTTGAATACAAAAGCTCCGAACCAAAATATTCAGCTCGCTGAAACTCCAACAAGTACAGATACTGGCCTCCCTCCCTCTCAAGAAATGGTGAACTTTTCACTTCTGCATGACCTTCTAGCCAACAAAGAAGAACTCGCTGACCTCTTTAGACTTCTCAAGCAAATGCAAATCATTCTTGCCAAAGTTCCTGATGTCAAAAAGACACTCGATGAAATGGAAAAAACCGAAGACCCATCCAACAAACTTTTCATCCTTGCTGAAGAGCTTAACGAAAACACCTAAACGTCTCTCCGACCCTTTCCCCCTTTCTTGATCTGACACGATTGTGAACTCTTGCCATCTGTAATCTATTAATACAATTTATATATCTTGATTGCTTTTTTCCCCATTTCTCTTTCAGAAAACCTACTAACCTGTTAATAATTGTTCAACTCACGTAGATTTCAACATTGTCAAGTCATTTTGCAGCAGATCACAGAATGGAGGTTATATGTTTCTCAACACAGGCCCTCCTGACAATTGCATCTACCGATGGCAGAAAAGCATTAGTCTAAAATACGTTTTGCGAATTTCCGTTAAATTGGTCTATTTTAGCTGTTACTATTCAATGCCTGCAACTACAAGGTTTTTTTTTTTTTTTTATCAGCACAATGTTTTATAAATTGATGTTTGAACATTTGCTTATTAGATATTACTAGGGTTACCATAATTTTTTTAGTTGAAATCCGGAAACGCCACAGGTGGAGGAGGAGATTCAAAGCATAAAATTCTAATAGCTGCCTACCTAGCATCCTCTTCATAACATTAACACAGAGTACAAAGAAGTGAAAAATTTAAGATGTCAGAATGTCAAGAAGGTACAATTTTGATTAATGTTTGGTAAATAAAAATTGCATTAATGAAAAGTATAATAAAACAAAAATGCCAAAACTGGGCCCAGGATAAGAAAATTCATCCACTTTCTCAGATCTTTCGGTTTTTTCGGTAGATACATTTAGAATGATTTAATTTTATTCAGTAAAGTTTTATAATTTTTTATTGTTTAATAAAATTCCGGATTGAGTAAAACAGAATTAACTTTTATATTCAGCAATTCTTTCACAACTGGCATGAACAATCTCCCTCTTTCAGCTATACAAATGGACCCTATCATCGAAAAAACTCGATTAGCTGGAACCGATATACAAATATATATGGGAAATACTACAATTTTAAACAACAAATTTTCGTGAATTTTATTTCTCTCTCGCTACATTCACTGGCGTAAATCCGGACACTTGGAAGATCTGGACACTAGTCCCGACGTCAGCTTGAAATCCAGACGTATGGTAACCCTAGATATAGCTCTTTGACATCAGATTTTCATACATTTTCAATTTAAAGCAATCATAAATAGTAAGTAAATTTTCATAAATTTCTCCTATCATTTTCTTCATACTGTATCATTATGTTTTGAGCTCTTTGTGTCAATTAAATAAACTCATCCAGTGAAAAGCTAAATAAATAATAAAGCACCAATAACTAAAATAAACGATTATACGATTATCAGCAAATTTAGAGATGATTATTCTTACAGAGAATGGAGGGAAATCAATTAATTTCGATATATGATACACATGAAATCATACTCGCCAAATGAATTTTGGAAATCACTGTGTATCTTGCATTTGCTGCTTGTAATATGATGCACAGCACAAAACAGCGAGCATGTCGATATTAGATGATACGAAGTATGCTAAGCTTGTAATGTAAACTATGCGTGAATTTAATTCCATTCAACTGTTTAGTAATTTTAAGTAAGCCTGTACACGTCAGCTACAAAGCTTAGATATACAAGTAATTTATACATTGATAATCTTGTAGAAAATAAAAATATTTATCCCTTAAATGCCCGATTTTTAAAAAATTGATTTTTAAATGTTTTTTGGTTTTCATTTCTTGAATAAAACATGGGGAAAATACTGTAAAAATTCCTATTTTGTTTTAAGCATGGCTTATGGCTAAAAAAGAATTTGTTACCAACTGACAAAAATTGAATTTATTTCAGAAAAAAAATTTCTTGATAAAATTCTGTAATATTAAACACAGATGAATTTTAAGAACTAATAATAAGTATAAGTAATTCCTTCAACATTGTAGGATAAAATATGGTATTTTCAAGCGTACAAACAAAAAAGAAGAAGCCTCAAGTGAAAAAAATCAATTTAATTTTATTTTTTCATCGGCACTGAAGCTGCCACCTATAAGTTGTAAAATGATTTAATAACATTTTCAGTATGTATCCTATTGGCAACAGCAGGCATTAGAGCTTCAGTCTTATTCTAAAGATTTTAGAAGACAAAATTGGGTATGTTGCTTAAAGGCAACACAGGGCATTTAAGGGTTAACTTAAGCAACGACATCTTGTGAACTCATATCAAATCCAAGAGCTAGTTCTTAATTGAAAAAGTAAAATATTCCTAGAATATCTGAGCGAGAAGAAAACCGCCCATTCGGAAGCTGCAACCTTGCCGATTTTTGTTTCCCTTTTCTTAACATTTTGATAGCCATCAACCGCAACTAGGTTAGTAGGAAAAACCAGAAAGGTGCGGCCATGCAAACATTCTAAAAAAATATTAAAAGAATGCAGCTCTGTGTAAAATTATTCTAGAGGCTGCGAAAGGCATTTCCGGACCAGATTTGAGGTTCAGCGCAATTGTATGTAAAGGGTATATCCGGTAACACTTGCGATTTGCTAAGGTCAAGGATTTTCGCCGTAAATAGCAAACCGCAAAATTCGACCGCTCCCGATTTTCAGAAACGGTTGAATGGAGCTGATGATGAAAAATTTGAAGAACTAATCGTGTTAAGAACTAATAATCAAAATGAGGGGGAAAGGGCATCTCAAACTATGGGTCGCGACCCCAAATTAGTACTTCCAATGGATCAGGGCTTCTTAAATTTTATCAGTCGTGACCCCTTGAAGAAAATTTGCGCGTCCCCAACCACTGGGTAAAAGAGATTTTCAAAACCTCAAACCATATACACAAAGAAAATCCAGCAAGAATTTAAATACATTTACCCGGGATATAAAGATCCCTCGGCTATAACGAACTTTTCAAATGTTCCCAGCCGAACTCCTATGCCACTTATGTATTTTCAAATGTTTGTAACGATCTTTAAAAGCAAGGAATTCGGATATGGTGAACCAAAATTTCCACTTTTCAAGCTTAGTTTCAGCACTTTAACGAAAAATAATTTCTTATTTTTATACTTTAGAAAAATAAATGTAAGTACAATAATTTCACTGTTTAATTTTTGAAGAACAAATATTTATTTTAATTTATTATAGCCCATTTTTTATTGGAATTTAGTGTGATTAATTCGTTTAACACAAAAATGCATTACTTCTGCATTGGTCGTGAGGGTGCGTAATAACAGGGTTCGACTATATTTATTTTTGATAGACAAAAAAAAAAGTTAAGCACAATTGTGTGAAAAAAGAATAGTGATGAAACTTTACAACACAAGAGTTACAAGAGTTTTTCAAAGATTTTTGCTCTCCAAGAACGAAGAATTTTACAGAAACATGAGCTGTTGGTGTTCCCATGGTTTATCTTCTCAATACCATTTTGGGTCGGGTGGAATTATATATAAAAAGTCTTGGAATCGATGAATTCTGAGGTAGAGAAAATTTTGACCTAGATAAAAATTTGGGTTTCTATTAGACTGTTTATCAGCAGTAAGAAAAATAGGAAAAACATCTTGAATTTAAAATTTAATTAAATTGATTCAAAATCTCTTTTTGTCAATTCAAACTTTTCAAGCTTATTACATTTTTATTTTTATGTACATATTTGTACTCGGCGATGACATAATAAAATTCAATTAATATTAAAACTAACAAAATAATTCAGATGAAAATGGTGCGCGGTTGGATAAAGATGTATGATATACTGATCCTGACCTAAAAATATTGAAGAAGGATATTTATCCAATTCATAAACCCGATTAGAAACTGACAAAGTTTGGAAAGAATTGAAAATAGAGGGTGCATCGTTTTAATAACTATATGTTTCAACACACGAAGCTCATTTCTCATCATGCGAATAGGAGTTTCATTCAAATTATCTGTACATTATAACATTCTAAATACCATAATCATTCTTGCATGTACAAATTAAATCGATTCTAAATTTTTTTTCATGTCATATGTAGATATTTAGCAATTTGTATACGCATTAGAAGATTCGAATCTTTTTTCCGACTGCGTAGGTGAGTTTCGTACTTGGAAAAAGTTGTCTCAATATAATCAAACCTCAGAGATTTATTTATTATTTTTTAAATTTTACTAGTAAAGTATTATTCGCACAAAACCAAATACGTCTCAAAATAGAGAATATTTGAACTAAAAAAACTTGGACATTTCTCAGCAAATGAGAAGACAGAATAAGAAAAAGGAAACTCGGCATTTGGAGAAATTACTCAATTATTTAATAAATATATGCGATTAAAATTAACGCTAAAAGGGTTTGCAAGTTAAAACTCCATTTCAAATGTAAAAAAATTCTTTTGTTTTCCAATAAATTCTGGTGAAAAAAACATTTTTTTTTCATTCACGTAATAATTGAATGTTCTTTTCAATGAATAATTAAGTTTTTTAAAAAATTAATTAATATTCCATTTCCGAATATCTTGAAAAAATAAAATTAAAATTATGAGAAGATTTCAATTCAAATATAAAATTAACAGCAATAATCCAATATATTTTTTATGAAAAAAATGAAAAGCTCCTTCCTTTCTGTTATTCATTTTAATAACAACACAAATTTACTAGAACTATGCATTCATTGCCAATAATCATTAATTTGATAAGTTTGAGGAAATAAAATGAACACGATAATTAAACAAGCCTTAAATAATTTAACATATTTTCACTATTAATAAAAAATAATTAGATATTTTTATGTAAAAGTAATATTGAACCAATGTTTAAAAATAAAAATATAAAGCATGTACAAAGCATTCTGAAATATAGTTTTAATTTTCAAATATTTTGGTAAGTTTATTTTTTATTTTCATTCATTTTTTTACCGTAAAAAAAGTGGAAGCCTAAAAAATCTTTAAATTCACTTTTCGAAAGTAAATTTAAAATATAATGAGAACAATTGGCAAATTCAGTTTCGTTTTAATATTCAGTCTGTCTTTCATGTATAAATAATATCGTCAATACGATCAGGAAATTTCATTGAATATTAAACAAATATAGAAGAGCAATGCTAAAATAATTAAGTCCAATGACGTAAGCGAGATGAATGCCTCTATGAATAACCATTTAAAAAATTTTATGCTATGAATAATTTATTCTATAAATAACCATTTAAAAAATTTTATGCAAACGGAATAATAATCTGATGGTAATATATGAGATTAAAAAATCTGTTCCCTTACGAAAAGTTAATTGATGAGAATAACGGCGACGATTTCCAGACTGATATAAAATTCGCGTTTTCTTTAACACTTAACACGTTATTTCAAGAATACATGGCATAATACTCTGAATGTGTAATTTATTTAAATGAAATATTGCACTCTAATGCAAGTTATATCAGTGGCGTAGCTAAAGGGGGGCGGAGGGGGGGTCAAAATTTGACATGCAGGAAAGCAATTTTATAACTAAGAAGAGTAGGGGTCAGTCATTGTGTATAAAAAATAACATTGTAATCAATGTGTATTTTTCGCCTTTTGTCGGTAAATTGCCTATATGTGAAAGAAAGACTGGTGTTGGACGCGCGATATCGCAACCTATTTGCAGAGATCGAGACTTCAGATGATGAATTATGTTATTAATAAAAAAAATTTCATGAAAGTTCTTTATTCTTTTTTATTATTATTATTTTGAGGCTTATCCACTCTATGTATTTTGTAAAGGGAGGGCGGCAAAAGTTGCAGCTACGCCACTGAGTTGGATCGAAGTAACAATGAAATCTCAGTAGGTAACTGTTTATCTATAGCACAGTTTAGAAAGAAAAAAAAAATCGCGAGATCAACATACTTCCGAAAATCTATTCGTATTTATTTCTTTTCCGAAAAGCATAACCTTAACGATGATCCGCGCACAAAAAAGGAATTTATACGTTTATTCATATTTGAAGCAGATAAAACTGGTTTAATAAACTGCAAACTAGATATATTTCAAGCGAAAAACAGTTTGGCAGTTCAAACCATCAAAAAAATATTTCTATCAAATGTGTAATAATCGTTGATGCTTTCTAATGAAATTGAAATCGTAATTATTACTCAATAAATAAATGGATTGACTTGGGCTTCTGAAGGTCCTGACAGTTCTTTGTAAGGAGGGCTTAGTAGAAGAGAATTCGGACAGATTCAGACAGAAGAAATAATAAAAATAACAATTCAAACCCTTTTCATTTAAGCTAAATGTGTCATTTTTGATGGGCAGAAAAGAAAAATTATTAATACATGTTTTTTTTTTTTTTTTTTTAGATTTGGTCATATTTAGGATGGCAAATCTCCCTCTGAAAAGGACTGAAGATGTCCCACGAGCTGCATTGCATATAAAGATAAAATCTGAATGAAACTGATATTTTTGGTTCATCTGTCTATTATTTGTATATTTATTTCGGCGCATAAACACACTGAAGTGACAAAAATCATCGTTACAATACAAACCATCGCGAGGAAAGTTAAGATTTTAAAAACCCTGAATAAAGGATTGTTAATAGAAAAAAAAATCCATACATCTCTGCTGCAAAATCCGCAATACATAAACTAAAGTAAAAATTGGCGTCTATTCATTGTAGTAAGAAATTATCTTTTAATGCTTCAAAAAATAAATAATCTTGCTGCATTTTTAACTTCCTCAGAATAATTTAAAAGGGATTATATCTATATGCATATATAATTATTTTTAAAAAATAAACAATATTATAAACAATTTCAAAGCAATCATTGTTATTATGAAATTATTATATAATAAACTAATTCTTACAAATATATGAAACTTATTTTAGGTATTCATTAAACAACAAATGATTCATATAACAGTAATGTTGAAGGAATAAATTACCTTACACTTTTCTAACATCTATTCAAAACAAATGAAATATAATAATTCTCAATCAAATTCGTTGCATGATATGAAGCATAAAGAAATGTAGTCAGTTTGTAATACACAAAATTCTTTGTCTAATTCTATTGTTCATTTTAATGAATACGGTTTTTGATGATATTTTCTTGCGATGTAAATGAGCATTCATTCGAAATTTATATGATACGCGCAGAAAGCAAATAGTATAATGTTTCTTGATACATTTCTAATTGAAACATGTTTAAATGTAGCTGTCTCTAAAATGAAAGGGGCGGTGAAGAAAAAAAGTTATTATTATTTTTTTTAAGGTGCGGTCAAATTCAAAATTCTACTTGGAAAAAAATTAGAAAAAAAAAATATGGGAAACTCGTTTTACTTTTTACTGAACATTAAAAACATCCACCTGTTAATGTTTTTAGAAGTTTCCACTTCTCAGGAGGACAGTTAAAATTTCAAAATAATCATAAAAATTGAGAGGGTTGTTCTTTTGAATATACATAACAAGAGAGCCCATGAATCAATTATTCAGGTACTTAGAGGGTGAAGTCAATTTTTGTTAAACAGATATTAGCAGCAAGGAGAGAAAAGAAGCATTTTCTTCTGGGGGTTAAAAAAAAAGGCATTTAGAAGAATAGTTTAACTTCCCATCCTTCTTTTTTTTTCTGCGCGTATTTTGCGAGTTCGCTATCAGTTTTAAATTATTAAATAAAATGTATTATGTATTAAGTACAGAAGGAAAATGAATCAAACGTCTTACTTAAATATTATTTATTTACAGAAAGGTATGCATATCTGTACATCATGTACTGCATTTCAAATCAATTTTTATTAGCGTGTTACAGATGTTTTTTTTTTTCTTTCTTTCTTTTTTATTTTCTTTTTGTCTTAGAAAAACTTTGGATACAATATTCAATACAAAAAGCTTATTTTTTACTTAGAGTCTAGAACCTAAGAAAAAGAATTCAACACTTTCTGTATTTTTCCTGTTTTTTCAGGAATCGTATTCTATCCGATGAGTATAAAGTAAATATTTCAGAAGTGTACTCAAAAACACAGACGTTTTTCTTTACACAGACGTTTTTCTTTGCATTCATTTATTTTATAATAAACAAATAAATGAATAAATGTAAAATTTTTAAATATCTCGGTTTAAAATATAACTTGCTCAGAGAAAAACTAAGCTGCAAACACAATTCACAATACTTCTGGCATTTTTTATAAAATCATAAACAAAGTAATTTTCAAAATATTCTCCAAAAGAATGTTTCATTACAATAAAGAAAACATCATTATCACATGAATTAATTTTAAAGTGTAAGCAAAATCAAAACGGCAGTAAAATGCCGCAAGCAGTGGTAATTAGAAAGTTGAAAAATAAATCATTTACGATCTGAGTGCTTTATTGTACAGTATTTAAAGAAATGTATCTGTTAGTAGTTGATGCAATACACAAGTTGAATTATTGAAAGATAGTTATACTTTTAGAAATAGGCTGCACAAATATTAAATTTCACATGTTATAAATATTGGTAGAATTATTCACAAAAATTAACCCTTTAACAGTTTTATTTTCTTTGCTATCTAATAAGATGATCCCTTCTATTTTGGAAAGGGGCTGTCGTTTTCATTCATCTCAGATTCATCTGTTTATAGATTCTGTGTAATTTTTGTATCAAATTATAAAGCTAATTAATGATGAAATTTCGTTTATAAGCCTAAAAATGCGATAATTACATCCACGTACGACGTACGGGTGCATTAAGGGGTTAAGCAGATAATTTGAAAGTACACAAAAACTATGTATTTTTAAAAAAGGCAAACATAACGCACTTTTGATCTATTTAATATTTATTTTTATTCCCTTTCACTTTCATTACTTTCTATAAATAATTACATTCCAAAATTACAATGCGTATTCAATACCCACCCACCCCCCAAAAATAATTAAGTACATTGAGCAAAGCATAAGATTCAAAACAAATGCGAAGACGAATATTTACTTTTCCTTCATTTTTAGTACAAGGTTTGATTCAAAGAAATAAAGAAGTAATTTCTTATATAAAAAAAGTAGCCAGATCACATAAGAAAATTTAATTTTATATTAAATAAAATTACAACACTTACCTCATTAATAATGTGTTAAGAACAAATCCTGCGAAGAGAAAAAAGAAAGGAGGAAACAAGGATATCGATAATTTTTCACCGGCACTATAACTAAAAGTGCTTATTTCCTTCTTGGATGAGAAAACATTCGTTTTCTCACTCAGATGAGCTGATAACATAAACCTCTGTGATTTAACAAGATTTACAAAGTCAGTATTCCCAGTCCGGCACACTAATAACACTTGCCAAGATCTTCACAATAACTTTTGGAAGTTAATTACTAAATGAACTTCAGCAATGAATCCGTCTTCAAAATTCCTGCAACAGAACCGCAAACAGAACACGAAGGCAGGCTGCAAGTAAACACAAGCGATGGTGAGTGATTATCTTCGGATGGGTTAAACCTCATCAGCGACAGGACCTGTTCCGCTCACCTCTGAGGATTTGGGTGTTGTAAGAGGTGGCAATCGAAAGGCTTCCGAAAAGTGGAAACACAGGGTGAAGAGACGCAAAAGAGCACGGAAGGGGGTAACCAGAGATGAAGGGGGTCAACCCTAAAAAGTATTGAAGGCAAAAATGCCATGTGGGCTTCAATGAGCAGGTACTCTGTTTTCGGATTGGACCATCGAAAAGTAGAACATTGCGTAACACAGGGAACGACAATGGCCTATCATCAATGCCTCTTGCTCAACTTCGATAACGGGAAAGGGGGGGGGGTGAGATTGTGAAGGGAAAGCGAATCGGCGGGGGAGGGGTTTGTGGGAAATATGTGGTAGCACAAGGACTAAGGGCAAGGACTCCCAACTCTTCGACGAGATTCACCAGAAAAGATCGTATCAAGAGTACGGGTTAGTTGAGGAGCGGAGAAAAAAAAATCCATCAGGGGTAGGGATCCCAAAGTTCGTCTGGGGTTTCTTTATCTCTCGTGGGATGGGGTGAAAAACCGGAGGTCGTTGCCCCACTGGGTTTGGCCATGGCCGTGTTTCTCCGTGGGTACCAACAAATAACTCTTACCCTGGAGCCATAATGAACAAAAAATAATCTTAGCTTCCTTTTAGGGGAAGGGTAGGAAAAGAAAGGGAAGGGTAGGTTGAAGAAGTCGCACCCCTTGGGTTTCGAGATTATTCCACCGGAATTGAAGTTCTAGATTTCTATAAACTAGGGTTGAGCTTATTTTGAAGCACCTGGCAGGGAATTGAGTGATTTGATGTTTTTCGTATCAGGATATGGAGAGTGTCTTAATGCATGGAAGAAGTGATATCATTTTGGTACGGAATAAACTTTTATTCCAATAAAGTTATCTATTGATTTGAAGTTATGAAACAAATTATTCCGCTATCCTAGCTTCGAAAAATTCTGGTTCCTAACAAAATTTAAGAATAAAGTGACACTAAATTTTAAAAACCTCGCTGCCACTGTTATGAATTCCCTTTATAATAGCATATTTTTTTTTTAAAATTATTAGAATTAATTTCTTATTTAAAATTAAATTATTGTAGCATTAGTTTCTACTGAAATTTCACATCTTACAATTAGAAATCTTCTTTCGAATTTCATTTATAAAAAAAATAATATTAATTTATCGAGTTATACAAACGCAGTAATTTATTTTAAATGTTAAGACACCAAAAAAAACCGACCAACAAAATAAAAATTCTATTCAGAAAAATAATATTCATTTAATAAATCTAAAATTAATATCCAAACATTTTTTACATAGTACGAAGATAATTACTGAGTTCAATGCAGGAAAAGATATTCAGAATGAGACGAACAAAAAAAATTATCATTTAATAAATAACTATCAATTGTCTTTCATTATTAACGGGCAAATTTCATAAGCTAATTAAAGCCATTTCTTTTTTTCCCTCTGTTAAGTCGCTAATTTACACTATTAAAATAACAGTCTAATTTCACTATATTGCTTTATTTAGGAATTGTCCCCTAAGTTTCTTAGCAAATCTATTGCATCCAGACTGGTGATAGAGAATTTCAATATATGTTACAAAATATGAAAAAATTAGCCAAGAGTAGGGTTATTATATTGTTTTTCAATCTGAATTCTCATTTTTCATCACGAAAATGTAACTGTATTCAACTTTTTGATTAATTTTTTTCAATAATTATCACTAATCGAGATTATGGTAGGAATTACGTTAAAAAGTATATCTTGAAATAGGATTCTCTTGTGAGAGAACTTCATGGACAATCGAGAGTCGAATCACGCAGTCAAATTCTTTTTTGAATTCTTTTTTCGACTGTACTTTCCATGATGCAATGAGATTTAAGAATTATTTTTAAAAATATAGTAGCTATTAGAAACATGTTTTACGTTCTCTGTAAAACACGGCTTTTGAATTTCCGATAATTACCTATTATTCAAAATAATTTAAATGTATCTATTTATTAAATCTTAGATGATAATATTAATCAAATTACTTGGTACGATTATTTTTATTTTGACAATACCGAATTACGCCTCGCATACTTGCACAATAATCCAATTCTGACTGTAACCTCTAATTATCACGAAATATTTTTCAAAATTTATTAAAAATAAACTAAATACCATATCGAAATGAAAAGAAACTATTCCACTTTAGTGAATTTTTATTATTATTTTTTCATTGGGCTATGAAAGCGATATGACATCACATATAGGGTGTCCCAGAGAAATGTATACACACCTCGAATAATTTGTATAAAGATGTACTAGTGAATATTAATTAATACCAGTAATTCTGTGAACGGTAGACCTCGCGTCCAAAATAAATAAATCTAAGATCTGCACTTTAAGTCTCTAAAGGTTTAACCATTTTTAGAAAAGGAATTATTTACTCAAGTCTCAGCTTTTACCAGTATTTACAAAATTACAATTAAATGTCTGCTTTTATCGGCATTATCAAAATTACAATTAAATGTTTTGCCATTACCAAAACTATTCAAATATTTAAATCGAGCCAAACTCGCCTTTGATTCGCCAACACATTGAAACCTTAAAATAGCCACCATATTGAAAATGAATTTTAAAAAATAGAAATTTTTACATATATATCGTTTTTTATGGCTCCGCGGAACCTTCATGCCAAATTCGAATATAATCAAACAACGCGTTTGGTCATGACTGCGTAACAAACGAATTTACAGACAGACGAATTTCTGAACTGTCGAGTTGAAACGGAGACCTCGCTTTTCTCGGTCAACAAGAGTAGAATCTTGTAAATTACTGGAAGTGGTTGAAATAGGCTGATACTGCATTTTCCAAGCACAGCCGATGACGTCAACCGATACAATTGTAAACGTCGCTAAGCATATCAATTAGTATTACAATTCGTTCTCTTTCAATAACTGCACTCGATTTGTGGATGGTCTTGCGCTAAAATTGTTTAAGAATTTCACTAACCCTTTGCACTCTTATGTCGATTCATGCTCGATATTCTAAATGATGCATCTTTTACACGTTCTCGTTGGATAGCGCTTATTATAAAAACCATACAACAGCATAAACACGGTAATTTTTAGAAATTGAAACAAATTAATAACAATATTTTTCAGTTCCCTAAAGCGCCAAAGCAATCCTTACATTTACACGTGTATAATTATGCCTCTTATTATCTTTCGGAGTGCAAAGGGTTAATATAGACCTTCAATTCATCACGCAAATTAATACATTAATTACCATAGTAATTAACGTATTGATTGACTTGAATTATGAAAATTTGATATATATATATATATATATCAATAATTTTTTATCTACTAGTTATTGAATGTGTGATT
Source organism: Araneus ventricosus (assembly GCA_013235015.1). Lineage (NCBI taxonomy): Eukaryota > Metazoa > Arthropoda > Arachnida > Araneae > Araneidae > Araneus > Araneus ventricosus. The sequence goes on from BGPR01000230.1 coordinate 340,069, forward strand.
TTTGGGATACTCTGTATGTAGCAGAAGTTTTACAACAAAAATTCATAATATAAAAACATTTTCATCATGCAGCTGAAAATATTCCCTTCAACTTGAAGAATAATCTGACACATTAGCGTCTCATGATATATTCATTCACGGAATTCCGTGACAAAATAATAAGCGGCAATATTTCATCCTTCAACACGCCTTGTTCCCAGAACACCAAAAGCGCTGAACAAAATGCACACGTATACGCGTATACCATTCTGACGAAGGGGGGGGGATATAAAAAGCAAGGCAACACAGGAGATTAGATGGTAGAGGGGGGATGGAAGCAGTTGTTTACAGCAAAATTTCGCATCGTCAGTTTTTCTAGAAAGGGAGGACCCTTCTTCCCTCCTTTTAGCATGACGGAACCCAGACGTCTTATTAATAATGAACTTCATTACCCCGAAGCATTCATTTAGTACACCACGTGGATGCTGTTCGGCGCCCGGAGAGAATCCCCTACCCCATCATCTTCCTCAAAATATATAACCCAAGGGGTGATAAAAAAAAATTTCTTTTTCTTATTTTTTTCCTTCCCCGCTTCGCATCCCCGTCCCCTGAAGAGTGAGATGCTAGGGAAAAAAATTTGTCGGGAAGACGCTGAGTAGAGAGGTGCCTAGGGGTAACGACCGACCTACTAGTGAACCGGGTGGGCTTTTTGAAGTAAACAACTGGCGTATACTGAGGATGTTCTACCAATTTCCTCTTGGGGGTTATGGTGGTAGTACGGGGATGGATATATGAGCAAATAAATTGAGGAGGTTAGTAGAGTGAAAGGAACTCAAGTTCACAGAGATAAAAATGGGAAATGATTTTCTGATTTTTGAAAATTTCTGGTTAGTTCAAAGTCAAAACTAAAAAATTGTAAAAAAGAAGAAGAAAAAAAAATCTTTGGTATTTCTGAATTGTTTTCGTTAATTAAATATGTCCGTACCTTATGTCTTCAGTGATCTAAGTGAATTTTTAAAGATTCTTAACCCGCTGACTGTAGTTTTTTAAATCACTATTTAGATGCAACGTTTGGAAACGTGTTCAAATACCGTTGAGCCAAGCGAGTTGTTATTTATATGCAAAGCGTTTTTAGAATAATATGATACAACGCCATAAAAGTACTAAGTCAACACATTAACTTGTGAAAATCACAGGATGGAGCAGATAATGAACTTGCTTCCAACCAGAGGAAATCGCTGGATGCGCATTTAGAGGGTTAATTCAGTCGAGGTTTAATTTACTGCTTTACAATATATTTACTCATAATGAAAATATATATTAAAAAAAATTGTAAAAAATCGGTGGTATTTCTGAATTCTTTTTGTTAGTTAAATATGCCATTATGTCTTATTGATGCCTTTTATGATAAATTGCCTTTATGTCTTATGACATTATGTCTTCATTGATCGTTAGTGAATAATTATTGAAGGCCTTAATTCAGTCGAGATTTAATTTACTGCTTAACAATGTATTCACTCAAAAAAACTAAAAATTGTAAAAAATCGTTGATATTTCTGGAATTGCTTTGGTTAGCTAAATATGTCCATACCATATGTCTTCAGTGATAGTAAGTGAACAATATTTTAATTCACTTGAGTCTTAATTTATTGCTGTACAATGTATTCAAACAAATAATTAAATAAATAAATGTCTTCCTTCTTAAAAAATATGAACGGGTTAGATATGAATTGTACTGTTTATTTAGAAATTTTATTGTGCATCTGTTGTATCAAAGTACTGCAAATTGCTCTTTCTTAAATTATATGCTCATTTATTGAAAATATATCTAATATTATTAAAAAATATTAATAAGTTATTATTACTTAATTAAAATTAATTACTATTTATTTAATAATTATGTACTATTTATTTAAAATATAATATTTTTAAAGTAATTCTCTACAACCATTTTTAGTTTAAAAATTGCCATTTTCTCTTGCTGTACTCAATTTTTAGACCCAATTTGTTATTAATTCGAATTTTTGGATATGCCGAATTTTTATTGTAGTTCTATCAGCCTCGAATTAGTCAAGTTCACTGTAACTGAAAGAAAAGCTCTTATTTTATAAATATAAGCCTACACGTAATAAAGTCAGCTGTAAGAAATTCCAGTATGCTCTAACAAGAATACACCACACAAATAAATCGTTTTCGTTTAGTGAAAATCCATGGCAGCACAATATAATAAGATACAAAGTAAATAATAAAATATAAAGATTAATTGCTTTTCTTTAATAAGCAAACATTTCTGTGTCAAAACTGTATGATATTTTTAAAAATACTTTTCGGAAAAAAGGTATCAGGAATTAGAAAACAGTATCAAAACTTGAAAGCTTATAGAGACTAATTATCACATTTAAATGAAGTATTTCTATAATTGTCCAAAAAAAATTACAACTAAACAGGAAAACATTTATCTTAAAATTTTCACTTACGAATTATAGAATCCGAAAGATTTTAAACCATCTTATGCACCTTAAAAACAAGAGTGAGTTTTCCTCAGAGCATTTATTTTGACAGATTCAAATTTCCCGATTTTAAAAAGAAAAGTCCGTATTTTTAATAATTTTTTCTACAAATTGTTTTATTATTATCCGGCACATCCATGATGATTTATTATTTTAGGAGGTGATAATTTATTCTTTTTGTAATCAACAATAACGCGAGCAGAAAAGTGGCAAAATTGTTTTTGAGATGAAGCATTGCTATTGTCATTGTTTACTTTTTACGGCTGTGCGACTTTTATATTTTATTTCATGGCATTTGTTTATTGTAACGGCTTTTTTTAAAAAAACTTTCATCTGTAAGAACACAGAAGTGAAGTTTTTATGATTAACAACACATTTGTTTATTATCTTTATTTCTTCTTCATACGTAGGATTAGAAAAACGTTTCAGTATAAATTAGATAAAAGAAAATTTCTTCCGTCGTTGTAGATTAAATGAATTTTAAATCAGTTATCATTAAAAATTCAATTAATTTCTGAAGCAATATTTAAATAACTAAGTAATAAAAATCAATAAATCACATTAAGAATTTAAGGATGCAGTCAAATATTTTTTTTAAAATAGGATATTTTGTGAAAAATTCAAAAAAGGGTTGCTTTTTTAATGTAAATATGATTTTCATTAAATTTCTAAAAATGAGAAAGATCGTGAAAAATATTAACCCGATATATGGAATGGAAAAAAATGAGAAAGATCGCCGAAAAGTACTAACCCAGAATTTGAAATGAATAAACAAGTTTTGTTTAACTTTTTAATTTACGAACTTGTGCCTTATTTAAACGAGGTGTTTTTTTTTTGTTGTTGTTGTTGTTGTTGTTATTACTGTCGTTCTATATTATGTTCCAATAATAATTTCCAGATACATGAAAAATAATTAACTTAATGATATTTTGCTTAAACTCTTACACCAATAACTAATTTTTATGTGTTAGCAAGCTGCAGTGGAATCTAATCAAGACAGTTTGATAATTTAATTTTTCTGTCTCATTTAGCTCTTAAAATAAACTTATCTTATATACTATCTTATATTAAAAATAATTTAATGAATTCATATTTTATACGAAATCTCATTTGATTCTTTCTAATTCGGGATTAATTAACGCATTTCTATTTACAAAATGTTTAATGCAAAATAAGATCATTTTTCAGAGCCGCATAGAGATTCAGTATATATAGAGAGGACGTGAATTGGTGATGAAACGTAGGCTTCGATGTTGAAGGATCGCGTGCTAAAGTTTCGCTTCTTATTTGAATCTCTCATTCATCTAAATATTAAGGACATTAAATCCATCACCTTATTTCAAAACTATCTCAAATTCGTGTGATGTGGCTCCGGTTTAAGTGTCTGAAATAGCTATTGAAGTTGATTCAAAACAGAGCGTTAATGAAACAAATCAGCAAATCTTAAAAAGAACCATTATTGTTATTTTTTCGAAAGAGAAAAAGAGGATTTTTAAATTTAATACAAAATTCTTTAATAAAACTATGCTATAAAGTCACATTAATTACTTTTCTACCAAAATAAATTTAATAATAAAAGCTGCGGCAGCTTAAAATGGTGTTCAACTAAAAAAATCAACAGCAACAACAAAAAAAAAACCATGTCAGCTATTTCACTGCGTATATTCAAGGATGATTATTCAAAAGCAAAAATAATTTTAAAAATAGTATTAAATTAATCCTTTTTCTTTTTATCAAATAAAAATCAGTTAAATGAAAAAAAAAAAAATCTCAGGTTCTTTCCTACGGAAATGAGACGAATATACGCTCAAAATAAACGGCTTCTTGACAGCAACTCAAAGTATATACCTAATGGTAGGAAAAAAAATTGCATTTAGAAATTTGAATCATGGAGTTCATGATACCATAACATTTTGAGAATCTACAAAGTGACGAGGTCTCCGTGATTTTCGAGGAGCGGAAGTCTTCAGATTTCGCTTATAATTTTAAATGTATGGATTAGTTATTAGTTATTTATTAAATATATTTATTAGTTATTTGTAAAGCAAAATATATTGATAATTTTTTTAAAAAATATTTCTAACTTTGATACCACAGCATAATAAAAAGTTGTATTTAATTTTAAAATGATTCGGAAATAAAATAATACCGCTTTCAATCCTTTATTTTGTAGTTGCTTGTATACTAAGCTGAATTTAGCATACCGTTACATTATAATGCATGCGTTACATTTAGATTGTGTGGTTATTGCTTAAAACTATTTAAGACAAGAATTTTGTTTAAAATAAAATATGAAGATTCATTTCCTACAAATCAAAAGAGTTTTAGGAGTGGATTTAAAAATATTTCTGGATAAAGGCTGTGAACTAGAACGCGGACTTTTAACGATAAAACAGTACACAGATTAGTTCAACCAATAGAGGGAATGAAAAATGAGAGTGATAAGAAAAATATCACTTTTGGTTTTTTTAGAGAGAGAGAGAGACGTTAAAAAAATTCATTTGTAATCTTTTGCTGTAGTGGATGTAAGGAGCGACTGCTATTTTCCAAACGACAAATTTAATCATCCAAAAATATTTCTATTTCTTTGAAGTTTAATCACCTATTTCTTTTAGAAAATAAGATTAATCAGGTTCCAAATGTTTTATTTAAAATCTGTTATTCTTTATAAGTTTATTTCCTTCGATTTTATTTAATAATTTCTAACCCATAGACTATTTTTATTCGGTTTTAAAACTAATCGTAATTGCAAAAAGAGAAAAAAAGACAACCTCTTCTGTTTTTTTTTGTTGTTTTTTTCCCTTCTTACTCAAAAATTAATCATAAAAATGGATATTATTTTACTTCAAATATGATGAAAACTTAGGGTTAAATATGTCACAACACAGCATAAGACAACATGCAGTTACATGAAGGATATCATGTGCAGTTACTTTTGTCATCTGACTGTGACATCACGAGATTAATTCCATTCAGATTCGTATTTTTCCTAGCAAAATTCTTCAGCTACTTAAGAAATTTGATAGAGTATGTGTGTAATTGAACAAATATATTTCATTTTCTTTTTAAGTAGTCTCTAGAACGTGCATGATCGTTCGTTTGTGTTCGTATCGCGTGTATAATTTGTTTGCAACCTATTGAAGTCCCTTGTCTATCAACCGCTTTGATGTTAAAAGTTTGCAAACATACAGCAGATCAAGATTCAGTACATTATTACATTTAGTACGTTTTCTAGGAGTAAGTCTTTTTCCTATCACTAGGAAATGTTTAGGGGGGGGGGGAATTATATTTGTCTTTTTGTACATGAATGATCGTTCCTTTCGGGCACGTATTGCGTGTACGATTTGTTTACAACTTATGGATTTCCATAACTTCCTACGGATACCTTGGATATACCATTTCCATATGAATACCTTGCAAGCATACAACAGATGAAGATTCAGTACATTATTACATTTTCTTGTAATAAGACTTTCTTCTATCGGTAAGAAATGTTGAGGGGAGAATTATATCCGTCTGTTTTTATGTGCATTAACATCCCTTTTTGCTGTAACGCGTGTATGATTTGTTTACATTTTATTGAAGTTCCTTGCAAGCATACAGCAGATCAAGAATCGGTACATTATTACATTTCGTCGTCGTTCAGGAACCTTTTAACGGACTACTGCAGTTAATAAGAATTGCAATTAATTATTTCGTGATAAAAACTTGTTATCTAAACATCAGTAAATCAAATGCAGGAGCTAGAAATCTGTAAAATAATTTTTACTGCTTATTATAACGACTCAAACTTAATTCAGTTTAAACTGACCACCTCTAGAAACTATAGTTTTGGACTTAAGTGACTTCTGCCCGAACTACGAGGATTTAGTACTTTTTCTTGGAATAAGTCTTTTCCGTGTCAATAGAAAATGGTGGAGCTGCATTTTCGATACGACTCTCTCTGAGAAAGAAAAAACCCTTTTTGAATACAACCCTATCGAATGAAAGTGTCTTTTTGTGAACAACACAGGGTTGCGTAATGGGAAATAACAGTTCAAGGTCTAAAAAGGAAACCCTCTCCCTGTCCTTCTCACGAGCTATTTCCTCTTCTTAGACGGAAACCCGACCGTCAGTCCCGTTTGCACACTTGTTTCGGTCGGGGAAGAAAAAACCCGTCCCGTCCCAGATGGTTTTAAACCTTTCCGTTTTTTTCCGCTCCTCTATCCCTTTCTCACCCCCAAATCATTTTTTAACTCCACCACCAGCCTACGGGCAACGAACTCGCAACGAAGAACAAAGAAACTCATCGAATGAAAACGAAAGAAGAAAAAAAAGCTCAGCCGATTATTTTATTTTTTTACTCCACGTTACGTCCGTCGCTTTTGTCATGAAGAGAGGACGGGAAATAATTTTTTTACGAGAACTCCAGTGGTTCTTTTTTTTTTCCTACCTCACCCCTCGCTCTCCTGATTCCCTTACCCTCGTAGAGACACCTGGTTATAAACTGTGGGTAGGGGCAAAGACCTCCCAATCTATGATATAAGAGGTGCCTCCTTTTTATGGGGGGGCGGGGGGGTCATTTGTTTCCATCATTTTTTATAACAATGCCCACTCTACAGGCAAACGTCCGCACGTCCCTGGCCGGCCAATCGCAACCGACGAATAACGGGATTCTGCCAACGGCTTTGTGGTCGGAATTTTGCGATCTATAGAATTAGTTGAGAACCAGCACGTGTATTAGTTGGGTGGTTTGCTGAATTGCAATCAATTACCAGTTCATTCAAGCTTGCTGGTGGACGCATTTTGTTGTAATATAGAAAATTTTTGCCAACATAGCATAAATCGAACGTGTATGGCCTGGCTCCCGATACTTCATTTGATTTGAAATGCTATTTCTACACTTTTTCTTCGACCTAGGACCCCATCCGCACTTACAACTACAAAAAATAAAACATAAAGCTGAATTTTTATATATAACACCTATATATAATACGAGCATTTATTACGTCATCTCTCTCTCGTTCAGGAATTAGTCACTAAGTCCACAAAAACCTTTTGCCAGACTATTACAAACAATTAGAATTTACAATTAATTAGTTCAAGATAGAAACCTGTTATTTTAACATCAGAAAATCAATTGTAGGAACTAGAAATATGTAAAATAATTTTTGCTATTTATCATAATGACTCAAAATTAATTAAGTTTAAACTGACCACATCTCGAAACTGCAGTTTTGGACTTAGTGACTTCTGCCTGAACAATTATGATATTTTTCACATTATGTGCAATTAATTAACAAAAATTTGTTGATTTTTTGTGTTATATGTACATTTTTTAAAACCCATCTGATCGAAAATAGTGCTGAAAAATGTAAATCCGACTTACGACCTGTCAGTCGGAACGGGACTTGTTCGTAAGTCGAGGAGGACATGTATTTCTTTTATACTAAAATATACGATATACATAAAGTTTAATCGCAATTTTTATATATTTATCAATTATTCTTCCGTTAATCTCTCGGTTTAAAATTATAGTTACTACAAGATGTGAATCATAAGATACAAGAAGTTAGTATGGCAGCGATAAATAATGTTATAAATGATCTGTAGTAAGGCAGTTAGTAAATTTTTGAAAAATTCTCATTAAAACTATATTTATTTTTAATTAAATCCTTAAAAACGTTTTTATGAATATTTTTAATAGAAGAATCTAGAAAAAACTTTGAATTAAAAAAATAAAATGAATCAGAAACAATCAATATTAAATTAGTTGTGATATACCTTGTACTATGTTTTAATGTGTTCCTTCAGGTTTTTAGAGGCGCTAAGCAAAACTCAATGATTTTATACTATTATTTTTCAGCTTCATCTAATATTGTGTCCTCTATTCGCAGCAAATTTTTTAATATAATAAAAGATTGTTAATCTTTTTACATTCGCAAAAATAGCTTTTGAGTTTTGTTACCAATTTTTTTTCCATGCACTGTTGAAAGTATTTTTGCAAGTTATTCATAGCAACTACCATTCCGAATTTTGATTTCGAAGAATCATCCATCCCTAATTCCATTGTTCGTTTTCTTTCAAGCAGAAATTCAATACTAGAAAATGTATTTGAAATATAACTAAGAGTTAGATTTTTAGAAAACTAAAATTACTAGTATGTGTGTGTTGAATTAGCTATAATTCAATTTATATAAGCTATATTTTAGAAGTAAAGACGCCAGCAATTTATTAATACTTCGTAATTTAAATATGATATCATGCAACTTTCAATAGACAATAAATATATATGTTTTCAATTATCTGAAGTTATCGAAAGTTTTCTGCACGTATTACAGATTCTATGATATAATATCCATATGTTGTAGAATATCGAATTTAATGTCATCTTTACTAGATTTTTAAAATGTAAATAAATTAAAATTAAGGGTTTAAATTATTCAAAAAGTGGTATATACAAAACAAGAGGCAAAGAATTTGTTTTATGCACGAAGATAACCAATCATGATTATGAATACTTCGTATTTCCTTTTGTGGTTACACTGAATGTTTTATATTCAAACCTATCTGCGAAATATCATTAATTTTATCAGTTATTTCTTCCCTTTCAATATAAGACTGATAGACGGAAGATACAAAATCTATTGCTTTCAACTTTTTTTTTTAAATGTTAATAAACCTACTTCTGTATTTTATTAAACACCAATCGCTTGTACTCATCAACGCTTACACCAATCTTATTTATCATAAATTTAATTTTGTTTCATAATAAACCATTTACATCAAAAAATATTATCTTGACCATCAACACTTCGGTTTCCTCTGAAACAATATTCATGTTATTCAGTTGCAGTCTTTTTGGCAATTTAAGTGAGCTACTATGGCAACAAAAATAAGCATTTCATGCTTTTTCGAGCAGTTTATATCTAATTGACTCACCTATTAAGACACATTCCATGTTTGTTTATTTTTTTTAAATACTTAAAACTGTGTGTTAGTATTTAAAATATGTAAAACTGTGTAGAATTTAGTGAACAGAATAATGGATGTGTTCACTAAAATTTAGTCATAGCCCGAAACCAAGCCGAATAAACGATTCTGGTAGACACGAAGAGCAGAACGGGAATCGTGCGGCAGACCACATTTAGAGCAGAGACACTGGAAAGAATTATCTCTATTGTCTGGAAACATTCTTTCAGTTTTGGGTAGATTTAGAATGTGACATACATTAGGGGCGCTAAATCACGACCCTAAAAGTACTCTGGAAATTACGTGATACAAATGGAAATGATTTATTCCGGGAACCCACCAATGAAGAGGGTGCTCTAAAAACAGCTGTGAAAAATGTACAAAGCGTGCGTTCTTGTGGGTCTCCCGCATTTTTTTTTTTCCGCTCTTTTCTTTTCAGTCATCATTAACCTCGTTTTATTTTTTCATTTCTACAGAGGGGTGCTTTTTTACCCTCTCCCCTGTCTGTGGGAGTAATTTTTTTCTTTGTTATAGTTATAATTCTAAACAGCTGCTTAAGCACTCTGTTTTTCGGGTGTTTCTAAAAATATTTGTTGAAGATTTTCGGTCCGATATAAATGCTTACAAATTTGATCAGCGGCCGTAATTGCAGTTTTAAACATGTATGTAATTAAACCCTTTCCTCATAGATCTTATGAAAAAGCCATGATTACCAGAAGTAATAGCACAAATGACTAATTGAACTACTTTTGAATAAAATTCCTCATAAAGGAATTGAAACTATGCAGTTGGAAGAAAAAATTGCAACACCACTATCATCTGAAAATTGGGCCACTAAAATTGAAAAATACACACGAATAGGAAGCATCATTTGGTGGAAAAACTCTCATTTCAAAATATTATTTAACAACTCTTAATGAAATGTTGTGCGTCAAGGAAGTTTTTTTTGTTAATTCGAATTTTCAGAGTATCCAAATTTTAGATGCTTTTGTCCAATTATGAAATGCCCATCAAATTATACCAAATTAAATAAGAGGGTAATAAAAGCTATTTGTGAAAACTCCATCTCGATTAGAATTTATCATTTAAAATAGGGATGACTGTATCCATGAGCTGCATATACTTCAGAAAAATATTATCATGTTACTATAGCAAACATGAGCCTTTATGGCTTCGACTTTTACTTAGGGAAATAAACTATGCAAATGAATTAAAAAGCACTGATAAATAGTAAATTAAAAAATAAATACATTTGCCAGATAAATTTTAAGGGGAGTTGGAACCCTAAGTCCGTGAACCATGACTATAACTTAACAATATAGGTTGATTGCCCAAACACAACTGGACTAATTAAAACTCTTATACTTTTTAATAACTCTCTGGAAAATTAGACCGGTTATTCTCATGTTAAAGATTTATTATTTAAATGTTAAATTCAATCAATTTAATGGCAGACTAAGTGAAAGCACTTTTCAGAAACAGTAATATTCCCCAAAATACATAATTATATTACTCAGAAAAACTAGAAGCATATTCCGAGTCTGGTCCCTGATGTCTTTTCAAGACATTTCTTTTTAATATTATAATTTCCAGACGGAGATTGCACAAGACCTTACGACAATGCCTTTGCACTCATTACGAATGTAGGTGGATGAAAGCGACTGCATCCTAATGCCGTAAATCAAATCAATCCAAAAAATCCTGTAAAGCGGCCCAACCAGAATGCCCCGTACATGCTAATAATTTCGGTCTGTACTTACGAGAGGGTGGTGGCTGCCGCCGAGGTGCCTTCACCGAGTCATGGTCAATGGCGTCTCCTATCATACTGGATCTCGACACGCACTTGCCTCTCCATTGAAGGTCACCTGCGAAAGACAAAATGCGTTACAATGGAAGAAAGTGAAAAGAGTTCGCTTTTCTTTGCCCGCCTTCGAGGGCCTCATTAATCTCCTTAAGCAATTACGGTGGTGCGGCAGAAATCCAGACTAATTGGGGGTCCTGATTAGTACCTTATCCTAAATTTCAAATCCATGGTGTACCTACCTCACCAGTGTAACAGCTTTTAACCCTTAAATGCCCTGTGTTACCTTTCAGCAACATACCAAATTTGGTATTCTAAAATGTTGAGAATAAGACTGAAGCTCTGTTGCTTGTTGTCGCCAAATAGGACACGTACTGAAAATGTTATAAAATCAATTAACAACATACAGATGGCAGCCTGAGTGCTGATAAAAAAATAAAAGTAAATTGATGTTTTACATTTGCGGCTGCATCTTTTTTTGCTTTGTTTGTATGCTTGAGAATACCATATTTTATTCTACAAATATTGAAGGATATTCCTCATCCTTATTATTAGTTCTCAATATTCATCTGTGTTCAATATTACAGAATTTTATCAACTAAAGGCCAGTGTTGCCGATCGGCAACAAACTGTTTTTTAGACGTAAACTGTACGTAAAATAAAATGGGATTTTTTAAAGTATTTTTTCTATGTTTTATTAAAGAAATGAAAGCCAAAAAACTTTTTTGAATTAATTTTTAAAAAATCGGACATTTAAGGGTTAAATTAGTTTTCAACAGAATACCTAAGTTATTTATCGTAATTTTTTATTTGAAGAAATAAAAAAATAATGGCGCAATAATTACTAAAAAGAACTTATTTTAAACTTGCCGTGGAAACACACAAAGAGAAATTATTACAATCGTTCAAAAAATTCGACTTCGAAAAGTTGATAAATCTCCACATTTTAGACCCCTCTGAATACAAAAAACATATCTGAAAGTTTAAGAACACAGTTACTCAAAAACAGTACAAACTAGAGACAGATAAAATTTGGTATGCGATCTACAACAAAATTGAAAATCTGCGCGAAATTTTGATAAAATACAGCAAAGGGGAGGTTTCCTGTCTGCCTCTCCACGTATGTGTGACAGGATGACTCAAAAATACAGTGAGCTAAATGAATGAAATTCGGTACGTGATTTGTGATTCACACCAAAACTGTAGACCCATATCTAATTTCTGATCAAACCAATCAAAGGGAAAAAGTGCTGTTTCAAAACGCAAATTCGATTCTCTTCACGATATAGCACACATAAACACGTAAAGTGCCGCATTGTGGATATAAAGGAAAGTTTTGGGGAGAAGACTACCGATTTTGTTAATTAATGAATTTCGAATAACTGAAATTCTGAAACATTAAAACCGAAATGCTATACACTTATTATTTCTATATTACAATATCTAAATGAAAATCCAGTAATTCATTCGATAAAAAAGTGAAACAATTTTTTAATGCAAGATGTTTCCTTTATTTTTTGTCAATGAAGTTACTAATCGCAAATTCGACCTGAGAGAAATATACATATTCTCCCCTCTTTTTATTAATCAATACGAATTTTCAACGCTGCACTGTACTATTAAATAGAGATATGCACATCAAATTGGGAAATCAGCATGCACATTGACAAAATTTACATGAACACTGTTCTGAAAGATTTTTGATAGTGCTCTAATATGTATAACTTTTTGTAGCAAGCGTAGTCTATATTAGCTCTATAAAAACCACACCTGATGCAGGGGCTAACATTAAGAATTTCATTTAAGAAGGTCTATATTATGTGAAAAAAATAAGAAACTTCAGCTGTTCTCGTAACAACTAACAGAAGTACACACGTTATATCCGTTTTTAAAATTTGATTCCGTTCCCTTAAAACTACAAATAAACAAATTTCAAATCATTCCTTTTGAAAATACTTCAAAAGCCAATTTTAAATTTCACGAAAAGCTTTTCTTAGCTTCAATACTGTCCTATTCATTTTTAATTGATATTATAGAAGGGAATAAATACAGAAGGAAGAATTTTTCAAAAAGAAATGCTTTGCCATAGTCGATTAGAAAAATAAATTTTGCAGATCTCGAATTCTTAAGTAACATTTTCTATTACGAGCAGTAAAATCATCTGTTAAATATTATTTCTGTTTTATCGTTTTAATCCTATACAAACTAATCCTCCATTTGTTCATATTAACTTCTATTCAAGCATTTATTATGTACACTTTAATTCGTCTGTAATGATCATTTTTCATTGTTGACATTCAAGAGAATAAATACTTAAAACTGAAGTAAAGTCTATATAACAAAATATTTAAATAGAAGTAAATATGAACACATGAAGGATTAGTTTATATAGGATTCAGACGATAACACAATAAAAGGATTCAACGGGTGATTTTACTACTCGAGATAGAAAATGTTGCTTAAAAATTCGAGATCGTCAAAATTTACTTTCCTAATCTACTATGGCAAAGCATTCTTTTGTGAAAAATTCCTCTACAAACAGAATGCATCAAATAATTAAATCTTCACAATGTTTGATTTAAGCTAAATTAAATGGAAAAATTATTAAAACAATGGTACCACCCTAATTGTTATTTGATTTCTCACTTTTTTAAAAAACATTAAATCTTAAAAATTACTGTCTATATGTCCTCACAAATATTTGAAGGATTTAAATACTCACATATAATCCGAATGCAATATTATTAATATCATACTAAGTTATCATTCACACAAAAAGAAATGGAAGTTTGTTTAAGATTTAAGTTTATTAAATAAGTGATTTTAATTCTGTACAAACTTCATTTAGTTTAGTGTGTGCGCATTGAAATTATAAACTTTCTTTCATCAAACAGGATAATATTCCATTTTTCTAAACGATAAATCCCTTTGTGATGAATATGAGACAGATCTTCAGGCTTTACATTCACATGGATAAGCAAACTGATAATATTTGCTTTGATATCACAATATTTAAATATTTTTTCCTCATAAATTTCTACGACAGTAATATATTTCAAATCCAGTTGGCATCACATCAGAACAGAACAAATAAATAATAATCGCACGGGATTCCATATTTCACTATTTGAATAAAATTTTTAATTTCCAAAAATCTATTTCGCAATTAAACGCGAATACATTCACAGTTTTTTGCGCATTACTGTTGAAACGTCATCTACTCACTGTAGAATTGCCATCGCTTTATTTAAACAGGGATTTAAACAGAAATATCTCCGGGCGCACTTAGTTTTTCTGTTTATCACTACAGAATCCAATGAAGATTTTTCCTTAGCAAAACAAACCTTACAATGGAAAAGGAACGCATCAAATATCTCCTATAAGGCACGAGTAAACAATGAAATGAAATTATGCTTTTTGTCTTCCTTTTCTCCTTTCGCGTTCCGTTTCGGATATCTCCGGTACAAGTCAAAGTATCTTCTGCGAAACATTGCATCTCTTTTTTTCGCTTGCAGTCGCAGAAATGAGGAAGGTATATATTCACCCGCAACATCTGCTTCGGTTTAAGAATAATTCTCGTAGTGTGGAAAACTCGATAGAGGAGTATTTCAAAGGCGAAAAGGTAGCGATCGAAAAGCTAGAAGAAAACCACTTAATCCAGTTTAACACGTAAGGGCTAATTTCTTGCGTTATTTTGTCGTTTGGGAAAAGCAGATGAGAATACTAATGTCTTTTCAGTTGTGGAGTGAATACGAATTACGATGCAGGGATAGAACTCGTTATGTTTATTTTCGAATTTCGAAAATTCTCATTTCCATTTCTCCGGTTTATTTAGAATTTAATTTTTTTACGAGTATTATTATTGTTTTAAAGATTATGTTCTAAAATTTCCATATGTATGAATGTAGAGTAAAATCTGATTAGTTTTGTACACAAAAATTAGTTTTTTCATGATACTTTTAAAATTTACGAAAGAAACAGAAATATTTCATAAAATATTTGCCTATATGCCTTTCTTTAACTGAATAATTGTAAGTAAAAGACGCAGTATGAAAAAATATAAAGGAATATTCGTTAATAATATAAACGTGAAAAATCATAAATAGTTAGAAAGGTTTCTAACAACTTATTTTTTTATTAATTAAAACTATGTTTGCACATATATATAGGAAATATAATTTTATCTTTAGTGTTGCCATTCCTATTGAATGAAAATGTTATTAATACTTTAAATCATTTGTTTATATGCTTCGGAATTGCAACTCGCAATGTTAATTAAATTTTGAATATTTCTTTAAAAATTAATAACTTATGGAAAAATTGTTTGGTGAAACTAATATTCTCATTTTAACTAAACAAAGTTGCAAGTGATAAGAGGATTCTGTATATTATAATATTTTTTTATAAAAGTATTTTTTCCCTTTAAAAATATTATATTTAATTATAATAATATTATAATTAATATAATATTTAATTTTCACGTTACTATTTCATCAACTGCTAATAACAAATATATATTTACTTTCCGACAGAGGGCGTTAACATCTGATTTGATTGATGATAACTATAACATTTGTTATGTTATAAACACTTCAAAGATTGTTGAATTCTGAAGCATGAGGAAAGTTTTAGTGAAAGTTTCGCGACAATTAATTAATTAATTTTTCATTAATGAAAAGCATAAACAAATTTTCAATTCGAGCAACGCCGGTTATAAATGCGGGTTATGTGAATTTTGACTGTTTTTAATACATCTTAGTCGAGTAAGCAATTCCAACAGTTTTAGAAAAGACAAGTTATTTTAATGACTATATTTTTTACTGTACTATATTATATATTTTTTTGAAATTAATTTCACAGTAAAGAGTTTGAAAAAAGAAAACTGAAACGCCTTAAAATCGTTTCAAACCAATATGTAAAAATAATAATAATAAATTATTTTTCATATTGGTTTGAATTAATTATTTTTTCATATTGGTTTTATAATAAATATCGTGAGTAATTGTTTCCTTTTATGCTTCACATGTATCGTCTGAAATTAAGATGCGGTAATGAGACAAGAAATATAGACGAGTTTTTTGGTTTGTTTTCTTACATTAAAAGCATTAACTTTATCTGCTTATATGTTGGACTTCCGCTTTGAAGATCCATTGACTTAGCATTACACCGGAAACACGTTGTACAGGCATGTAAACAAACCAGAAAACTCTTCCATAGCGCATGCTAAAACGAAAACGATTTTTGTTGCATGAAAACTTTATAAAGAAAAAATTTGTGTTTCATATTTAAACTTGCTTAGCTAAAACGAAAATCATCAAGAAAACTGTGTAGATTGATATTATACATTTCAAATACACGAATTAATTCTTTTCTTGGATGAAAATGATTACAACCAAAAAAAGTGGATACCGCATTTTGACATAATTAACCAATGGTCCATACAAAATATCGCAACGTAACGTACTATAATCAATTTAAAACGATGTATAGAGAAAGATAGATATCAGAGTGGAGAATATTTGCAAAATTTCGTTTATGTTAATAGGCAATTGAGCGGAGGCATATAAGAATAAATAACGCCTCTGGCAAATTTATAAATATATTGTCTCCCTTTTTTATATTTGATTTTTAAAAAAATAAGTAAACCCGCAAATATTTTGTCAAGACTGGCGAGAGGGACATCAATTTCCCACTGTCCCCTCTCCCCCCCCCCCGTCGTTACGCCACAGTAGTGGAGTCAATTTATCCCGCATGATACATTTCAAATGCATAACGCAATTATAATATTTGAATCCACTGACATCTTGCAAGAGAAAAAAGAACGTGGCATCACAGCTTAGCGTAAGAGGCCGTGAAGTTACATGGCATGTGTCATGCGTTGCTATATTTGCCATGTTGCGGATGTGTTGAGAGTTAGATGGCATATACAGTTACATTTGCCATGGGACTTTGATGCCAGGTGAATTGACTAGTCAGCAGTTAAAGCGATATTGCGTGTATTTTGAATAAAAACATTCATACCAAGACGCTTAATTAATGCAACACAAAGAAGTGATTTAGAATCTTTTAATTAAATTTAAACATTTAAAATAATTAAAATTATCGAACAGCAATGTTGCCCAACAATTTTTTTTTAAAAGCTTTGCAATTGAAAATATGCTTTCTTGAGTAATTTTGCTGTAAATAACTTTTTTATTGCATTCAAGTAATTTAGCTATAATTCTTCAAAATCAACATTTTTCCTTGCGCATTTTTTGTCGCATTACCTTTGTTTAACTCAAAATTTATGATGAAGACGGTAGATAGATATAAATCAGTTCTTTTTTTAAGGCCATTTTTTAAGTTGAAAAAATTTCAGCATTAATCACCAAACTTTTATAAAAATCTCGTTTTGACAAAAGTTTTCCTCAAAAGAGTTTCCTCCTTTTTTTAGGAGTGTTCAGCATTTCTCCCTTTGTATCTATATTTTTAATTGTTGCTTATAGATGCTTTAAAATTTCTAATTTTACCTTGAATGATGAATAAATGCAATCTATTGTTTCTAGAACAAATTCATAAATAAATGGTCTTCTTAGCATTTCGTTAACCTATCATTTCCGAAGGTACTTGAAATTACTACTTTAATTACGTTTATATCTTCGTAATTTGACCGTTTTTCCTGACAGTATTAACATGAACACGAAGGATGTAGTTCCGACAGCCAGCAGACGAAGACAAAAATTAAATTTTTTAATTATCAATCCAATTAATTAAATTATTTATTTAATTACAAAAGTTTTTTCATCCTTCCTGGGGTTATTCTGTATTAAAACGCATCTAATGATGCCAAAATAAAATTGAAATGTTATTGGCAAGTTAATTCGGTAAATAAAGGGTTAAAAATAGGGGTAGGGGAGGGGACATTATATTATTTAACTTACAGAAATTGCTATAAATGCAACGAACGTTAAAAAAATGTTTATATTAATTTCTTTAATTTTTTAAATTTCCTAAATTTTTCTATATTGCATAACTAAATTTTAATACATAACCAATTTAGCCTAAAATTTAAATGCATAAGGAAAAGTTTACTGAATCATTTCCGAGACATGCATTTATTTAAATTCTCTTGCCTATGTATAATATTTTTCCAAAATGCACGAAAATTCCTTAAATCATTTATCAATCACCTTAGCAATAACAAAATCGAAATTACGTGACAATAATTCTCAGATTACTTATGATAAAAAGATCAAACAAGATAAAAGATGCATTTTTTAGAAACAAAAACAAAGGGAGAACTGCATTAACGAAACACATCCAATAGAAGGAAGTCAAATATTTCTGAGCGCGACCTGCGAGATGAAACTCACGAACGAGAGAGAGCACGGAAAAAACTTCAAACAAAATATTTAAAGTACAAAATTTAAATCAACGACTATTTAAACAAACCAAAGACGAAAAGTACGTTACATTTAGATATCTCTCAAAATTCATCGGCGAAATGAAAATCGAACTCCATTCCGTGCTGCATAAAGAAAAGACGAGCATTAGAGGAGACGGCGCCATATTGAATGATAAACAAGAGCTTTCCGAACGAGCGCATGATTATTTTACAGCAAACATTACTAATAAAAAGAAGTGAGCTTTTCCTAACTGGAATTAACTTTGCGTCACGCCGCTCCCTGAATAAACTGCGACTTCTTTTCGCTCTATCATCGCAGCGATCAGAATTCCCCATCTGCAAAACTCCTTTTAGCGGAGTTCCAGCTTTTACAAAAACCTCGAAATATGCGCAATTAGTCGTTTAGGCGAAGAATTTTATTTTTCCCGCCATTTCCACACATGCTGGATGTATGCACGCATGACCACTGTAAACTCTTTTCAGCTCAGTATCGATCTTATTTCATTAGGGAGACCCCCCCCCCCTTCCGAACGGCACAGAAACGTTAATTAAAGGGCCTTTGCTTACTTTCTTTCTCGTTTTCCTGCTTTATTTTTTAATTTTTGAGCATTTTCGCCTGCCTTTTCTTTTCGGCGCTTCTATCGACCGGGCTTCGAACGAATTAACGACGTTGCTGCTGTTGTGTGTGTGTGTGTGTATGCACGTACTACATACTGTTTAGGATGCATGCGTGTGTGAATGCGTTGTGTTATCAGGAACACATGCGTGCGCTCCGCTCTGACAGAGAAGAAGAGTTTTCCCTGCTGCAAAAAGTTTTTCTAGAAGGAGTTACTAAAAAGTTTTTTGGAGGAATAAGGCGCGTGCGTACTTTCTGCTGGGAGGGAGGCGCGCAGGTTAGGAAGGGGGAAAGAAGCGCATGGGGGGGAAGGAAAAAAGATCACCACGCTCGCTTTTTCGGTTTTTGTTTCTGTTTTCCGCGGCCGCCTTGTGGTAAAAATGTGACACGTTAAAATGGAAAGACGCTTTATTTTAGATGCGTTCGTTCTCTATGCAACGTAATCTAATGGTCGCCATTTCCAACGAGATTTTGGGTTTGGTAACAAATTTAAATAACTGGAGAGTGAGATTAAATGTAAGAAGAGTTAAGTAAGAGGCCTTAAAAAATAGGTTTGAAAAAGTGAGGCAGAGTTTTGGGGAAGTTAGGAAACAGCGAGATTATAACTTTTTGCGGTTCTTTTAATTTGCGTGGCTAATTGTAAGATGTCCCACTTCCATTTTTCATTTAATAAACAAGCTGTAAGATTTTGCGCTTTACCCTTTGATGATGATAATAGTCATGGTTAATAAAATAAGTATCATGCTGTGATTCCGATTAAATTATGCTTTTCATAACACTGACTACAATGTGGAGAAAGACACTATCATGGCGTTACGAATCAGTAAATGTTGGAGTTCCGTGCTACCTAACTCCGTAGTAAAGATTCCGAAAATTGTTCACGTCATTAAATAGAATATAAGTTATAGCCCAACTTCGATTTTTACATGAATAAGAAGCAATTTACATGCGAACACCTGTCTATATATTCATTTAAATTCATAAAAAATTTTAATCAGTTTTATACTATCCGTTAGTTCTGAGTTACGAATTTCATAGACATAGCAGAAGTAATCAAAAATTTATAGAATACGTCAGAATAAATATTCATTTAGATAAAACATTTATTCTGACGTAGTCTATAAATTTTTGATTACGGTTGTTATGTATATTCTATAGAAATGGAAACTTTTCGTTAGTTTTAATTTTCAATTGTGTCCCTTATTTTGTTATCGCAAATAGTACACTGGCGTCCAAAAATAATGCACAATTTTGACAATGCTACAAAATTGGAGTTAATATGGATACCATGGTTCGCAATCAGTTGCTGAGAATAGTGGGACATACTATCGTCGGAATTCGCATTTTACAGTGAAGATTCGGTTACGAGGGCAATTAGGGGGGAGGACAAGAAAGGTATGAAGGCGAAAATGGAGTTTTACCCATCCTGTTTCACAGAAAGCTGATAACTAGGTGTAACTTTCGTCAATGGTTAGGTTTGATGTGCATAATATTTACGTGCACAGCACAGATATAAAGGTTTTCAAAAAAATCCCTAATTTTTCCGCATGTTTCTTGCTTATAACATGCAGGGTTTTCAACTAAATTGTACGAAACTTACAGAATATTTGACAATATATAAAAGAAGCTTTGCGTTAAAATTTGAATTAAATAATTTGACTATTAGAGGAAATATGAGTAATTTTAATAAATAATTTTCTACAGCGCATGTGCGAAACGTAGCGATGATTTTCCCACTAGGATCACGCATGCATGATCTTTGTAAAACTTTATTATTCGGAATGATATTTAGCAAAGTTCTTTTAACCCTTTGCATTCCGAAAGATAGTAAGAGGCATAATTATGCACGTGTGAGTGTAAGGATTGATTTAGCGCTTTAGGAAGCCGAAAAATATTGTTATTAATTTGTTTCTATTCCTAAAAATTAATCCGTGTGTTTTTGCTATTATATGGTTTTTACAATTAGCACTATTCCACAAGAATGTGTAAAAGATGCATCATTCAGAATGTCGAGTCTGACTCGACATAACAGTGCAAAGGGTTCATAAAAAAGTGAGAAATCGAGAATATATTATCTAATTTTAATGTATGATTGCATAATTATTTTGTAAGTTTGGATATGTTGGTTGTACACAAAGATAGAATTATGAGACTCTTAAGAAAATAGGACTTTTACATACGCTGAAGGTAAAAACTTCATTGTAACATTAATATTTGTAATAACTAAAAAGTTGCCGTTTTACAACGATGTAATCGTTCTCAACCAAACACCTCATAAAATCGAAACATCTATCTTACTATTTAATTTGAATACCTTTGGAACGGAAACGTCGTTCCAGTAGAATTTTCATCCTATCCTAAGACTGCTGTAGCAGCGCCATCTAGATAAGAGAGTAAGGTTTGCTTCAAAATCCCGAGAGCATATAGAATAGGTTAAATTCAGTACTTACGTTCATTTTCTCCCTTAGAAACGATATTTTACACAATCATTTTTTTTCTCAAATTAATAGCAAACAATACATAAATATTTGTTTAACAAAATACGAGATTAAAGGATAGTCAACAATTGAGTGTAAAGTATTATTTTATTTAATTATATACATATTTGAGGAATTAAATTCTTACTCAGTCGAATACTTATTTAGTAACATACAAAAACAAAACGAAGAAATCTGTTCATTAAGCAGTGCTAAACTTTTCGGTTCATGAAAGATTTTTTTAAATTTGATTTAACTAAAAGATTTGTTTGTAGAATTTTTGAATAAAATCAACACACATCTTATTAAGAAAATATTTTGTTAGATTAAGTTTTTCTCCTACCGGATTTTGGTTGGAGAAACAGAAAATTATTTTGTTCAGAGTCAAGAATACAAAACACGTTTTAAAGTTAGAAGTCAAACAATAATAATAGTAATAAGTAACGAAAGAAATTTCCTTGATGTTCACATTTTTTAAGTATACAAATCATTCCAAAATAAATCATATTAAAAACCGGTTCTCAAAGAATAACTGATGATTATTTCAGTGTTCATTTCTTCTTATTTTACTGAATTCTTACAAACCCGCACGAAAATACTCAGTTTTAATTTCGTGGGCTTTCCAATAACGTTTATTGAAAAATATCATAAATCAAAGTTACTAGCATTGTTTTAAACACATACAGGACGTTTTAGATAAAAATTATTATGATATTTAACCCGACTAAATATAATCTTCAAATGATTTCTATTAGACGTATAAATTATAGTCATAAAGACATAGCGTTTAGGTAAAAAATGTGCTATGAAAACTCAATAAGGCCCAACCCAAAACCGCTAATATAGGTTATAAATTTTACGGAAGTTATTCTTTCTGCAAGACAGGAGATTTTGTAGGAGTGCCATATGCCTGGAGGGTTCTAATAGCACAATATTAACATTCGACCGGAATAGAAACAGAATTCAACATAAATAAGATACAAAGTGATGATCGACAATGAGTAGCAATCGTATTTCAGGTCATGATTATTATTCCATATTTAATTGCTGCTGAAGATGCGGCATACTAATTACGATATTGTCATTCTTTCTGATTTATATCATGCTTTCAATGCAAATCAATATAGATCTCTTCAGAAACCAAACTGAAGCTTTCTCTGACATTTATACGAAAACTAATGGATTCGTTACTTTAAAAACTGAAGACTAGTGGAAAATTTATTAACAGTCAGCGTTTCGTTTAGATTTTCAATTACGTGCTAGATGATTTCAGTTCGCTGATCACGTATCATTTATTTAATAATCATAATCTTCTGAAGTTTCTGGCGAATTCAATTCGCTTCAAAAGTGTGTAAGAAAATTATTATTAATATATCATCATATACTGCAGTAGCAAATAAAAAATGACTCTTAGTTAATACAAATGAAATAATTATCGAATTTACAAAAGCAAAAAAAACTCTTCACTGATATTTGAATGAATTTTCTACTAAAGTATAATTGTTCCTTGAAATAGCAACTGTCTACTTTTAAACTACAGTTCTAGTTTATATTTTTAAATCTCTCACATTTTGCTCTTAATAAATATGAATTACATTACAAGATAATGAAAACTTACTTAAACAGAATATGCAAATGTAACCTTACATAAATAAAGCAAGATGAAAATAATGATAATAAATTCTGTAACACAAAACAGTTTCAATCCTTAATTATTGGAAATAACAAAACAAATGGTGCGGTTATAAAACTATGCATAATTCAACATGAATGAACATGATTTTTAATATCATATCTCAGAGAGCATAGAAAATATTCGTTAAAATGTTAATATGTAGTTTGATAACGAAGTTACCGAAAGAAAAGTAAGCAAATTCGTGCTATAATAATCTCATTTAAAATAGTCATTTTTTTTATCTGATTAAATTAGATAAAAATAATTAAGTAATGGCTTATCCATAAGTCATCATTTAACCAAAATAAATAAATAATCCTAATAAACACATTTTTTTTTTAAATGATGCGTAAGAGAAAATAGATTTTAATAATGCTGTCCTAAAAAGGTTCGATTATTTTAGCTCAACTTTTAATTAAAAATGTATAACTTATTCGTCTATTAATTTAATATTTTTCTTCTAGAGCAAATGCTTCATTCATTCTCAGAAACATTTATTAGTTATGTTATAAAAGTCAACAAACAACAGTTGCTATTTTCCGAAATCAGTTGGGTGCTTTAATCATAGAAATCTAAACCGCAATACATCATTGAATAATATGTTATATTCTTCTCCAGGTGCAGTTACAGTTTTTCCTACTTATTCCCTTATATTGAATTCATTATATTGTGTGTGAACATCTTACTGCCTGTTGGTATTCTGCACGAGGCTATAATTGATAAGTATCAAAACAGCGGTTAATGTTATTGAAAAATATACTTTTGCAGTTGCAATAATAAGGAATCCAATTCTGTAGTCCTTTGCTTGACGAAAATCATTTATCTCTCTCTTCCTGGAGTGAAAAGATTAATGACGGAAGATAATGGTTCAGTGCTCGGATTTTCATATTAAAACCGTTATTCTTCATCAATAGAACAGAACTTTTGCTGCCTGAATCTTTTGGTAGAGCATTACTGTTAGATCTCGTTATCGTTATTCATTTAAATAATATAATACTTCTATTATTGAAACAGAAAATAATTTTTGTCGTAGAAGTTATGTTGTTCTATTATTCAGAAATCTATTACAAATATATTTTCGACAAAGAGAAAATTTAGTTCTGTTATGTATGATTTGAAGTTACAATCGAAACTGAATTTGAACATAAAAATGAGGTCAAAAAGAATTAAATTCAAAAAATAATAATCACAGAACATATTTAGCACTCACTATGTATAAGTAGAAGAAAATTTAGATTAAATAGAATGGATACGAAAATAAACAAATAAATAATATAACTTCATAAGAATGAAAAAAAAAAGATAATGGGAATCATAAGCCTTAATTTGTTGTTGCTAATGATGTTTCAGTTTTCATTCAAAGTTAAATTATATGCAAAATTCTTTAAACTCTTAAATTCGTTTATGTATGAACCCATGAAATTCTCCTCCGACTTTGAGTTTCAAATAGAAACTACGCTATTTTGCTTGATATTAAACCCAAGAAAGATGTATCTAATTATCGAAGGCTTATTGATATTCGTTAATTAAACATTTATATACATGACAATTCAACCCTCATACTTCTTCATTTTATAAGGAAGAAGAAAAATTGTTTTAAAAATATTTAAATATCTTCATGTCGTAATGATATATAAAACTGAGTACGAACATATTCAATTTTATGTTATGAAAATATTCAGTCTGGTGCAATGCAAAATATCTAACCATGAACAAAAAGAATCGTGATTGCTTTGAAAGTGAAATTATACGAATCAAATGATACATGTAAATGGAAAAAAAGAAGAAGAAAAGCCTGCTATGTATTCAGTACCGATAATGCATTCCACTTTTATTCTAACAATGATTAAATGATTCAACAAAATCCAATTAGTTACGATAAAATAAAATGATTCTTTTAATTAAAAATACGTTCTAAAGTGCGAATAAAAATTTTCACAAAGGAGAAAAGGAACCTTATTCATTTTTATTCAGCTTAATTTATAGTAAATTAATTAGCTTACTTACTTTCCTCTTAATTTTGTTTGTATAAAGAGAACAGGTATGCATAACAAATGTCGATTCATTTAGCAAAATTTAATTACTTGCTATTCATTGAATGAAAAATAATCATATCGCTTCAAAATGTCAAGAGACAGTGACATTAAATGATAGGATATCTAAAACAAAATGCAATGCATTTTTTAAAACAAATTTTAACACTTTGTACTATTTCATCAATTTACAGAAATATGAAAACGATTATTTTTAATTTAAAAATGAAGAGAAAAGGAAAACTTTCTAGGGAAGAAAATAATAGCAATAATAATTAAAATGAGATGCAATCCATGAATGTAAATAATTGATGGTAACTAAATAAAAAGCAAACGACAAAAAATTAATCTTCCTAGTATTTAATATGTAAAAAGAGTAACAAAAGTATATAGATAAATAAGGAACGAAGACCAGTTCATTTTGAAATAGTTCTCTGTCGCACCACCAGAGGGTACTCCTTTACAATAAATACGAGAACTTTTTTTGAGGAAAGAAAGTAAGGAGAAAAAAAATGTTTCCTTTTTCCCTTTAACCTACACACCTGGGTTCAACCTGCAACTTTAGAAGGAAATGCTTTACACAAAAGATTAAATCAGAAAACCAAAAACCATCCTATTAGAAGATGGGACTTCTGCCGCTGGTTGAAAAAAAAAAAACTTAAATCATTTGCCTCGTACTAAAAATTTATAAAAAATAACAATAAAACGCTTTATCTCATAAATCACTTTTTATCATGGTATAAAAGGTTATCGATTGGTCAGTTAATTTATGTTTTCGATTAGAAACGGTTAGTTTCAAATTGAAAGAATTCTGATAGTGCACGAAGATTAAAACACAATTAAAATCAATTCCCAGAAAAAAACATTTTGTAATTATGTATTGCTTGCTTTGATTATAAGGCTGTTTTAAATTCACTTATTTCTAAGGATTCCTGTAGAAACATATCCGAACGCATGGAGCAGATATAATTATTAACTTTAAACGCTATTTTTCACTTAATTATTGCAGAAATCCTACAACACATCTTATACCTTAAAATTCAAAACCAATTTTCATGTTTGGTACAGAATTAGTGGTATTAACAAAAATACTGGACACAGCAAATAAAGAACTGTACTGTTTCAATGTAGCGGCACATTGGAAATCTGTCAAATGGACACTTAGAGGAAAGTGGAAAAACGTTTTTATATATAACTAGCAGATTACCCAGCATTGCCCGGTCTTTTTCAGGTCAAAATCTTTTCTAAGACCGGAAACTGAATTATTATATATGAATAACAAAATGTTTATTAATGTTATTTTATTGCGAGAACCAGTTTTTTATGAAAAGATCCATAAATTAATAGTACATTTTTTTCATTGTTCTTATATCATAGTATAAAATATTAGATATATCTCTTGCATTATTAGCCAATTTATGGGGCATCTTTATTATTTTAGGAATCCTGACCATAAAATTTCATGCTAATTGGTCCATTTGTTCAATATATTTCAAAGATTGACCTCCACCTAACCCAGAAGAGTGCGAGATAGGGCTCATTTCTCAATACAGTTATTGAGAAATTTTATTGTTATGAACAATGTTGGAGTTATTTTTAAAACATTTACACAATTAACATATCTAAATCAACTAATGTAACATGCTTCGCCAAAATTGTTCCAGCTGTGTTAAATAAACATTTATCCATATCATATCGGTAGTTATCGACCGAAAGAGTTGATTAAAAAAAATTTAACCCTTCCATATTTATAGTTCGACATGTTGAAACCTGCGAATTAAGTTTCATTTCGATCAATCCATTTTTTTTTTCGTGTATTTAAGAGACACTGCCCCAACCTACCCTGAAGAACTGGCTTAGGGCTTATTTACTCCAATAGTGATTCATATCAGTTAAAAAGGAACATGAGTACCAAAGTTTCATCAAAATCGCCCCAGCACTATAGAGTTTCCTGTCAATCGGCTTGTGTCTTTGCTCCACCCCACTTGAGGCATTGAGTGAGTATTTGTGTTAGAGTGCTTTTATTTAGCTTGTGAGATCCATATGTATAATGTTTCATCAAATTGTCCAAGCCGTATCAAAGTTTCATGTGAGTCGTCCATTTTCCGTATGTATTTAAACAGCTTTGTCCAACCCTAACCCCATAGATTAGGTTAGCGTTTATTTAGTCCTAACGAATTAATTAGTTGGCTAATTAGAAGTATATGATCAAAATTCATCAAAATCTGCCTAGCCGTACCCAACAGTACGTCAGTCGTCCCAAGGGTTTACATGCATTTTGAGGAATTTTCTTCAACCTACTCTGAATCAACCTACCTACTCTAACCAACTCTAATCAACCTACTCTGTATTAGCGTTTATGTACCCCTACAGTACTTTCAGTCAGCTTGTGCGGAACATATGTACCCAGTGTCATCAAAATTTTCACTATTGTATCAAATTTCGTATCAATCGGCCCATTTACCCAGACACTACTTTTAGTCACTCTAACAGGAATATAAACACCCAATGTCATCAAAATTGTCCCAGTAATATAAACTTTCGTGCCAATCGACCCATTTATTAATTCTATTAAAAATGACTTTGCCCCCCACTGCCGAATAATAAATAGTTGAATTGTATAGTGGTTAGAATTTGCTGAATGCCCATGAACACATATAATATTCGTAACGAATAAAAAATATATATGTAGAATTATTAAAATATTTTAAGAAAAGAAATTAATTAGATAAAAAATCGCTTCGCCATAAAAGAAATATATTTAAAAATATCGTTTGGCCGTAAAATTGTAATATGTAACTTGTTAATAATCATGTAAATAATATAAATAAAGTAATAAAATTTTTGTTATTTATAGTGCCTAATTAGCTGGAATTTAAGTTATGCACGTAATTGATAAGTCTTCATAGGTATTCAGCAAATTCTAACCATTATACAATTCAATATAACTATTTGAAGATACGAGTTTAAAAAATATCAATTTGTGTATAACCCCTCATCTTTTAGCTTATCTTCGACAGGAGCTAAAATTCTGCTCCGTAATGCTGATACCTTTCTGAATACTAATGATATTGGACTGAATTTTTTTATATAAAATGTCCTATATATCTGGCTTTAAATTTGTGAAAGAAAAATCATATTATGTTTCACGCATGCGCAGTAAAACATTATTTACTAAAAATGCTCATAATTCCTGTAATATTCAAAAATTCTTTTCCAAATTTTTACAAAATGCTTCTCTAACATGTTGTCTCATCTTTTCTGTAAGTTTCGTATAATATAACAGAAAACTCTGCATGTTATAAGCAAAAAACAGGTGAGAAAATTTGAGATTTTTTAAGAAAACCTTTATATCTTCCCAAATATTTGCGCTGAGTTTACGAAAATTCCTGTGAATATTATGCACATTATACATTACCATTTCTGAAAGTCTCATCTTGTTATTAGTATTCTATAAAGCGGGGTGGGCCAAAAACCGTTTTGTCTTCATCAGTTTGTAGACGGTCCCCTAATTGCCCTCAGGACCGAATCTTCAATGTAAAATGTGAGTTATTGTCTATTCTTTACATGTCCGAAGTTTAAAGGCAGTCAGTTAAACCATTCCGGAGAAATTCTAAAAAATGTGAAAATCTGCAAGTGTCCGGATACTTTTGGGCATATAGTATATCTTCAGCCAGTTTTAACTTTGTTTTCTGTTTCCCTCTGTTACAGATTTATACTGTCAATGTAATTGCATCAGTTTTAAATATTGCATTAAAAAAGTACGCATCCCAGTGTTAAATCTCTTTTGCATATTCTATTTAGAAAAACTGAGTTTATTAAAATTTTCAAATCGTTCCTTCTTCCGATCAACATTAACCATACAGTGCAAATGAATGCATATATGCATCAATTATATTTTTATTCCAAAACTGAAAATTTACTTGCTTCTAAGAGTACATCCAAATTCTGACTCATAAGTTCATAAATAAGCCTGTTTCTCCATCGAATAACGCCAAGGGGGTCGTGTTAGCTTAAGAAAGTTCAATATGGCTCAATGTCTCCTGTTTTGTTTCTAAACAAATAAAGATATGGTTTTGTTCATGAAATAATTTAAAATGTGTGAAAATGTGTTGTGAAATGAGCAAAAATATTTTTAGATTATGAATTTAATTTTTGAAGAGGTAGATGGTCTATTAATGTGATATTCATATTGAAGCAAAGCTTTAGAATATGTATAATAAAATTCAGCCTCTGTCTTAATAGATCACACAAATAAAAAAAAAAGATGAATGCAAAAAAGTCTTTTCTGCAACATTAAACAGGCATGTATGTATTTCACTATCATAAAGCTGATTTAAAAACGAATAAATTTTAAATACTTATTAAGTTTGAAATTTCTTGTACATTCATCCGAGACACGTATTAATTTTTCTAATTTATCAATAGTTTAAATGAAAATTCTTGAGTAAACGAGTTTTAAGCTGAAATTTCGTATTTTGAAAGATAATTGGCTATTTTGAAAAAACTTAATCCTCTTAGAAATATGCATAATAATCTTCCAATTAAATATGGATGAATATTTAAATTTAACAAAGTAAAGGTAATGAGCGAAAATTACCAACGTTATTTGAATAATACAAGAGAAAAATAATAACCAAGAGGAAAAGATTAATGTATATTTTCTTGTTCATTTCTTTTCTCTTTCCTGCCTTAAATCTATTGAACAAGATTAATAAAACAAAGAATACTAGATTAACAGTTATATTCAGATAGCACATATAGATAGTGACATTTTCGTGCTTGTTTAACGGCGGACATCATGCATACAACAAAAACAGGAAAGCATTTATTAATCAGCCCTTTTCAAATAGAGTAATCTTACTATGATTTTTTGTTAAATGATCATTTTTCGTAGCATTTGAAAGAAAACAGAAAGAAAAATTCTGATTTCATACTCTCTAGAAAAGTAATAAAAATACATTTTTAAAATATAAATTTTAAAAAGCAGAATTTTCGATTGCTTCTCATCTAAGTTTTAATTATACATTTATGAAAATTTAAATTACGATTTACGATTACTGGTTTACGATTTTCTGGCATTGCTAAAAGTGCTTCTTTTTCATTGGAAAAAATTTTATATCATCTAAAGGTGATTAATTGTGAGCACTGAGAATCATAGATTCAGAATACGTTTTATAAGGATGATAAATCTTTGTATTGACATAATGTGAATAATTTTACATGTAATTCTAGCGGCTATTTCAACACGTTTTACATTAAGTTTTTTTTATTCTAATGAATATTCAGATTATTCGTGAATTAAAACCTGATTATAGCCTTTGCATTCTGCCTACTAATAAACACTACGGCTTTCACTTTGCTCATTAATTTTAGCAGATCCCAAATGAAAATTGGAAAAGAAGATGCTAAGAATATCTTTTTTCTTCAAAGTCAAGCATAAAACGCAGTCAAAGCATAACATATTAAGCGTTATTTTCAATATTCTACACCTGGTATACTTACTTTCTTTTTACACAAAATATATTAAAGATATCTCTAGCCGAGTTTTACAGTACAAATATGATATAAAAATTCAATAAGTCTGAATATCTCTGGGCCACAAAGAGAAATTCAGAAATATCTTTCGGACAGTTAGAATATAGTTTACGAAGTATTTCTTTAAAGTCTGAGAACCAACCTTTGAAGTTATTAATTACCAACTTTCAATTTTCATTTATAGAAAATCACTTTATTTTTTTGTCGAAAATAATTCAAACCATTTAAATCTTGGCCTCTCGGTAAAATCATGAATTCTTTAAAATCCTACTAATGCAGTAACAGTTGATAAAACCATAATTAGAAACAAAGAAGATCTTGGAAGAAAGGAGCAATACTCTGCCTACAAGTACTTACAATTTAAATTAAAACATGCTGCCGTTTAATATTAAAATTTTGGAAAAATACAATAAAAATAGTTATACATTTAAAAATTAATTAATTAATTATAATCACACTTTTCTGCTGGAAGACACTGTTCTTGGTTTTCATATTATTCGGTTCATCTTGACATTAAATATACAAATGTTGAAACGTGTCTTAAGTGACCTGACACTCTCAAATACGCTGAAATTTGCAATTTAAATTTTCTTTTTGTTAAAGGCAAATATGGCTTTGAAAAATGATCCTTATTCACCTTTGGTGTCATTCCTAATGTTCAATTAATTAAAATGAAATCTGAGAACTGAAGAAATCACCTGAGAAACGTGAATCCCCACTAGACATTCTTGGGCAGTATATGTTATATGACACATTGTGCTACTGGAGAATCTGTATCGTGTAAGATCCACAAAAATGAGAGAATTTAGAGAAGTATACTGTCGAGATACTTTCGGCTAATCAAATATTGTTCTAAGAATTAAATGGCCTAGAGCATGTCAAAGGTATATCCCACAAAACGTTCAATGCTTGCACTAGAATAAAGGAATGACTACAAACATACTACATACACTAGAATGACAACATACAAGCATTTAAAATCCACGTGCTGAATTTACCTAATTTTCTAGTTGTTCGTGGCCAATAAAAAATACTGATTCCCCCACCCCCGATTGCGAGTTCATTCCTTGTGCTTGAAAGCGACCTGAGGAAGTAAACTAAAGCAGACATCTAAAAGTGTTTTGATCTTCCTTAACCAGTTCTATATACAATAGTAGGGTAAACACTACGTTTAGATACCGCCTCCAACATCCATTATTAAGATATTTTGCAATTTGAAGTGATGAAGCTTTTCTTTTAGATATGCACTTCTAGGACCTTCGCCCCTTTAAGTCAAATAATTCAGAGTTATCAATGTTTACTAAGATCCGGTTTGGTTGATAGTTTCCGACCTTCATTATCTGTGCATATCCTCTTGAGACCCAAAGGAGCAATTTTCACAAAAATCGAGATTAATATTCTTGATAGGATTACATAATATTATATATAAATAATTTATTAATAATATATTAATTAATATAATAAATTAATTACTATAATTAACTAACATAATTAATTGTTCATAATTAATAGATGACAGCAAGGAGAACACCAGGATTACAAATTGATAATAAGTAAACAAATCAAGATTTCGCAAGACTCAACTGTACTTTAACTCGAGCATAGGTTTCCCCTAAAACATACTAAAGATAACATAAATATACATACATAAACATACATATTGGTTCTTCTTTTTAAGAAAATGTATGCAAAAAATAATTTCAGACGAAAGTTAGTTAAATATGAATTTTAAGAATTAGGCTAATAGTTCATTTTAAGAATTAGACAAATAGTTGCAGTGTAAAGAAACCGGTTGCAAAACATTAAAAAATTAGCCTTATAAATTTTTTTTTAAAAATATGCAAGAATTTTTAATTTAAATTATACTTCTAAAAACATCTGGTTTTTCAAACAAGCAATGCAAACAATGGAAATGTGGATTTAAGAAATTGACACATAACATTGAATATGTTGAAAGATACAATTTGGATAAGCAGTTGGATATACACATATGCAGCTATGTTGAGAAGGACGCCCAAGAGAGTTTTGGCAGTAATCGTCCTCGCTTATTTTATAGAGGCATATAATTTTTGAGGGATGTTTTTACATTAATCGCTTTGAAATATTCTGCATTTTCAGAATAAGTTTCACTCTAAAAATCGAATAAACAAAATTTAGATATTTAAAAAGTAAACAGAAATTTAGTATTATCATTTCTTATTTAACATACCCAATTTTACCTTACAGGTGTGTGTGTGTATATATATATATATGAAAATTTTTTTAGCATACGGCAAGTTATACAGTTTCTCATATTTCACCGAGAATTCAAAACTCTACAAGAAATCAATTTCATATAGTAACAAATTTACTTAAGAAAGATAATCATAATCAAGTAACAAAATGCATGTTTCGATCAGTACAAACTGCTAATTTTGCAAAATTCTAAGAATTTTTAATGCCTTATTTTATAATCGAGATAAACAACACAAATTCGTTCATTTTCGAATTAATTTTAATGTAAAGGAAGTCAAAAAAACACATATATTATCTATTTTCCTCGGGGACATTTTTCCACCTTTTTGTAAAGGAGAACACCTTAAAATCATTAGAAAGTTTAATATTTATATTGTTATTATGAAACACGTTGAAAGTAATAACTAACAACAGGTGTCATTTCGAACATTTAACCCTTTAGCTACAGTGAGTGTACATTCCTCTCCAAATTCTATATGTAAGGATTCTTATAAACGTGTAAACATGTACTAGATATTGCATACCGCAACAACCAAGGCTCGTAAACACGCTCTAATAAGACTCGCATGTTTTGATACACTTTTGAACTTTTCAGCACCGAAAAAAAAAAAAAAATTGTGGAACTTCAACTCCGATTTTTTTTTTAAGTGTTCTTGTACGCTAAATAATATTTATTAAATGGTGTTGTGTTTAAATTTAATTTCAGAATGAAAATCTAACAAATTTTTCATTTTTTAAAACTTATAATTATTTAAGGGAACAGATAATCAAATCTGATTTTAATTCTTGATCATTGGATTAGCAAAAACACCTGGCCAGTTTATGTTTGCTATGTCGCAAAGATTTAGTTGCTTAATTGTAAACACTAATTGTTGTTTGTTACTGCAAAATTTATCCATACACATAGCATCATCATTGATAGTGTTGACTAGGTAAAAGTGGGCAGCAGCGATAAGATTGAGTAAAATTCTAATTCAGTATATATATATATATATATATATATTGGAGTACAATATTTCAAACGGTGACTTGCATTTTTTACACGTGAATTAATAAATAATTATATTTTAAAAGAATTAGAAAGAAGGTTAGAGTTACGGAATTTAAGTATCCGCGGTTTATACAAATAAGCTAAATATACTGTCTGTATGCCGGCAATGTCTTAAGCTTCACGCGCACAAAAAACTTTATGCTACCTACAAAGAGCACTATCACCGAATAGAAGATTTTGAATTTTGAAGGTTGAGACGATTATTATCGGAATGCATAGAACACTGTAGAGAATTTGTGCTCTCACGGCTATCAAGGCCGCTTCGAAATAATCGCGAATGCGACGAGCCAAGTAAGTTTTCATTTCTGCTTCGATGACAAATTATTTTAGACTGTATGCCGATTCAGCATTTAATCAGGCACGATGGGAAACAGAGTTGAAACATCAAATAATTATTTTCCGCTAAGAGAAATAATTTATCATATATAAACGTGAAACGGCGTATTTCCTTCAGTATTTTTCGTAAAAGGCGATTGAAATCAATTGCCAGCTCGATTCTTATTCCGTCGGGCGCAGAAATCGCATGCGTGCGGCAATTTGGAGGTGGAACCTGCTAGCTACTGTATGCAAACGGAGGCCATCTCTCGCGAAGGTCTGTTGTTAGCAGTTTTGGTCATGCCTGGCTAAGTAGATGAATTTCCATACATTATGGTCGTTGCGGGCCGTCCTCTAACACCAGGTAGATGTACTAATAAAGAGACACGCAGATAACTATCTACAGTGACGTAACACCCTTCTAAGCCTCTCAGAGGCGGAGAATTACAACGAAAATAGCGAATGATTTGAATGCGGTGCGACGGGTCGTTTTGATTTATAGAGGCTTTTCGTATGCGCGTTTGAATTTCACAAGGACAAAGACGTCGGGAAGGGAATTGTTTTATTTTCACCGCTACGAGCTTGGGATCTTTTTGTCACTGTCCTTTCCTGTAGTCACTCCCCCTCCTGCACCTCACCAAGTTTTTGAAGAACAAGGTGATCATTAAAAGGTTCGTGAAGCTGCGACGCTAAGATGAAAAGAGGCCGCCGCGAAGAGGGGCTTTTTGTCCAGACATCGGAATGAAATGGGCCAGAAGACAGGAAATTTAGCTGTTGTTATCAAAAATGGAACAGCGAACATGGGAACAGACAGATGATAAATCATAATTTTATTAATAACGGGTATTGCGCCTCGTTGAATAAATACAAGTGTTTTGTTGTATCGCTCGTCGATTTGGAAGCGGATATGGAAGGTCGGGGTCGGTAATGAAATTCATGCAAACATATCGAAGATCTAGACGCATCTAATTGAGCTTAATGAATATAAATGATAAAGTACTAACTGAAACATGTAATTCGTGATATTTTAGAACCTTGAAAACTTTTTGTTCTAGAAATGAATTAATTTTGCAATTATTCAGAATTTTTTAATGCAGCGAGACAAAAAGATTAGCCACAATTAAAGATCTTGCGTAATAAGTCACATATCTGAAAAGATATAAATGCTCTCCACATTACCTGAGGTTGGTTTAAAATACATTAGAAAATACCAAACGAGCTGAAACAAAAAATTCTGTGATGACATGAACGTGTACAGGGAAACAAAACACGATTTTGGTCATTTTCAGTGTTCTGAAGCTAACATAATTATTTCGCACAATAAACCTTCCCTTAACTAGCCAAAGCAGTTTGCATGGCTCTAATGGTTTGGTTATGGTATGGCTATGGTTTATTTGGTTATGGTTTTACATGGATTTAGGGTGGATTAGAAAATATTCAACTATTCCAGGAAAAACACGAAGATATAATGCTCACCAGTAAATTAAGACTTTTTAATTTACCATCCAGCCGTTTTATTCCTAATATTGTTCGTTATTCCTAAACATTGTTTGTTAGTAAAAACCCACTTTACCTACTTTCTTCCCTTTAAAATATGGAGTCTAGAAAAGTTATTTATCAGAAATTGAAGTGGAAATTTTCAATCTGTATACTTAAATAAATAATTTAACATCAATTGCAGTTTATTTTGAAACGTTTCTTGCAATAAATCTCCACATTGGGCCATATTTCATTCTTATTAAAATAACTCTAAAAGTTAGAAATTAGTTGTGCCAAAAGTAAATGCTGTTTAGGGGCCGTTCAAATATTACGTAAGCACCCGTAGTGCACCCGTACGTAAGGGAGGGGGTTTGCGATTTGCTTATTTTTGCTGACAAGGGGGGAGGGGAAGTATGAGTGATGCTTACGTAAGACATTGAAATCACTTTATTTCTGAAAATCTCTTGTAACTTGCACAAATAATTTAATTTAAAAAAATTAAATTTGAAAAAAAAAAAGTTAAATTTGGCAAAAGAAAAATAAACTTGATTTTTGTATGCTTCAACTTGAAATTGTAAGGAAATTAAACTTTTTTTTTTTTCATTTTAAGCCTAGTTAGATTTTTTATTTGAATTAAGTCCTAAAATTTTTAAAATTAGATTATTATTGTTATACGTTTTGTAAAAAAAAAAAAAGAACGGGGGGGGTTGCAGTTTGCTTACGTAATTATAAGAGGGGGTTTGCGATTTGCTTATTTTTGCTGACAAGGGGGGAGGGGGGTCAAAAAATACCAAAAACATGCTTACGTAATATTTGAACGGCCCCTTAGTGATATTCAGAGATACTAAAAGACAAGAGATTGGCCTCTGCTTCAAAAAGAAATTATAAAAAATTATCGTGTTTAAAGGAAAGGTATGCCTTCTTTTCTGAGATTAAATTAGTTTAAAATGATAAAAGTGTACAGAGCATGGAAATAATTTGAGACTGTGAATCTAATTTCTGCCTAAAAACAAATTTCATAAAAAAATGTGGTTAAAAGAAACTCTTAAATAAGTCATTTGTGAATAATAAAGGATATTAATAATCTGTGAAATGAATTCAACAATAAATCACGCGTAACTAATTCTCTATATTAAAGGATAAGGGAGAAAATTAATTTATTAATGTTCTAAATATCATTTTACTAACAAATGTGTAAATTAATGTGGACCAAAGCATTCCTTTTTCAGAGTATGGTCATTTTGTTTTCAAAATTATATATATATATGTGATAATTTAATTTTTTAACTTTCCCAAATAATCTTAACGACACCTCATTTTAAATACTTCTACTTTCATCATAATTAACGGACTACAACTTTCTTTACAAATCACGAGTTTCAAGGGGAATTCCCTCTTCTGAGTACTTAAGCGTTCTGCGCATTCATTTCTGCCCTTTTTCACGCCAGCATGTAATCATTCAACAACAACGCGCCGGGCGGACGTAAAAACTTCTAAATTCTGGTCATGGTGCTGCAAATAAATGAAATACTTTTAGCTATGAAGAAATAAAACCTGATGCATAAATAAAATGAAGATCTAAACAAAATTCGTCTCTTCCTTGTTGAAAATGGACTGCCTTTTCTCCTTATATAAAGCCTGATCTTACATATATATATAAAATTTCAACGCATGTTATTATTTGCAACAGACCCTACTCTCACCTCTTATCTACAATATTAGTAAGGAAGAGTTATATATAGTAATAATGAAATATTTGGATAGTTTTTAAACCAATTCATACTATTAAACAATATTCATTAGAAATTTCAATATGAAGAGGAGATGGGGTTTTGGAAAATTTTCTTAGCTTCTTCAATTTGTAATAACAATATTTTACATCAAACTGAATATTTCTTTATTTTAGTCTTAAAAATTGTTTTTTAATGATTTTTTTCACGCTTGATACAATTTATACATTTTCGTTATGATTCCCATTTTATGCTCAAGAAGAATTTCGTATTAAATGTTCTTAAATTTAGAGTCAATTTGATTTCGAATAATTTCTATGTAAGAATTACAATTAACATTTCATAGTGAATTTTAATTTTTGTCATATTTAACAGTTTATTTATGAAAACAAAATAATGCAATATAAAATGAATGAAATCTAGATTGATTTGTTACGAGATTCGATTGTAATGGTTTCTTGAATAATATCAACGTTTTTAATAGAAAAAAATGTAAAATTTATCATAATTCAGCAATAATTAAAACGATAGTGAGAATTCGATGTTAACAGTGCTCAAAGTGGAAATTCAAGTAAATGAAAAGGTAATGAGAAATTTTTAATTTCCTGTTCGGTATGTGAAGAATTTCTAAAGCCAGAAAGAAAACAGTGAAAATTATATGAATTTTCTATCACGATATCTATCCTATTAAAATTCGAAGGTAAACAAACGTATGTATGTATGTATGTATGTCCGGCTATCTTCTCACGAACCGCTGAACGGAGAAGCACGCGGAAAGTACCAAAAGATGGGGAATAATCCAAGGAATCCATTTAGGCCAATTAAATTCCGAAATTACAATCAGTTAAAAAGATATTAATTAAAAACGTCAAAATAAATGAATTGACGTGCTGCCATCTATTGGCAGAATGGTGAATTCATTCACGGCGGATTCTTTTTTTTCTCTACTATTATTTTTCGCATCCGGTGTTGCATTTTTTATTTATTTAACGGAAGTTGGTATTTTTTTTTTGAGCGAGCTTCTGTGTTTGAATTTATTAACAATTGAAAAAAAATCGTTTTCTTGCATTTTTCTTTCTTTTTTTTGTCGTACGGTGTTTCGCAACGTTTACGTTTTTGGGGGAAAATATTTATTCATTTTTAATCCGTTTTTTTCATTATTATTCGTTTTATTTTTTCTTTTGCAAAACAAATATCATGCTAATCTGTTTTAATTTATAAGCAAAAGAATTCTCGCATTTTCATTCAAACCAAACTGCTTTAAGGTAGTAAAAAGGCTAGAACTGAAAGTTTTAATCCAACAAGAGAGGATTCCAAACAGATTTACGTTTGTTGGGGAAGCTTAGTGACAGTATTTGTAGGGAAAAAAACAGAGGCGGGAATATGAAAAAAAATGTGGATTCCGAGAAATGCTGGGATATAAGGTAATTAAAAGGTTGGATTAAAAAATTTTAATTAAACAATATAGGATTCAAAGGATTTTTTACGTTTTGGGGGAAACGTAACGTTTACGTTAGCGACAATATGTGTAAAAAAAAAAATAAACCGGAGGCGGGCATATGAAAATTAGTAATAAAAAGACTAAATTTGAAAGAATATTTACATTTGTCGGGGAAAGTAAGTGACAATATTTGTTGAAAAAAAAAGGAGCCGGGCATATGAAAATATGGATCCCAAGGCCTCACATGATCTTACTTCTCTCCGCCCGGGAATATCCCATTATTCAAGATTGCCCGTGCAACGCCGGGCCATTCAGCTAGTATTTATAATTTCAAAAAGTAATTTTTTTGTCACTACAGAAAAAAAAAGAAAGAAAAACTTTTCAGATAACTCTTTTTTTTTGTACAAAGCAAATAAATTTCGATTGTACTTCTATTTACTATAAATTAATATTTAGGCTGGGAATATCAATTGTTTTTCAAATATTTATTTATACGTATATTAAAAATGTATATATTTATACATTTTTCAAATATTTGTCATATACTTTTTTTATATCACTTATTTAATTTCTATTTATTAAAACTTTTTCCACTCTTTTCAAGTCAGAAGAATTTCACAGTGCCCCTGAAGTTAATATATGAGAAAATTAGCATTCATCAATAGTAACTGAAAAAATGTTCAATGGAAAATAGCATGCTAAATGGATGAAATCTTTACATCAAAATTATTTTCTTAATTATTTTTGCTTAAAAATATTGAAGAATTTGAAAGGAGAAGGGCGTGTTAGAATTTTCGTGAACTTTTTCAATATATTTTTTTTCTACGAGACCCTATTTAGGATCGCGTATCAATTTCAGAAGCTTTACTTTATCTGTACCAATTTTGATCTTCTAGCGCGTGCAAAAAGAGAATCGTTTGCATGGAATGCTTCATAATAAAGCGTATATACCATTTGATTAAAATTTCTTCTGCTAATACTTACCAAAATTATGTGGTCCAGAGTGCATCATTTAAACAAAAGGATGTAAATCTAGCAAATGTAATTTCATCAAATCAGACAACAATGATATTAAAATCAATATCTTTATCCGGAGCTAATGATTGGTCATTATTAATCTTCTGTTAAGAAAATGTTAGCAATTAAGATAGATTTTATCAGTTTTCGCTTTAAAAAAACAAAATAAGACTATAAGCGAACGAAATAAAAATATCTTTATTATGCTGTGACCTAGATATTAAGCTACAAATTCTTCGATCTACGACAAATACGATCACTTCGAAAAATTAATCACAAATAATTATAAAGATTAACAATTGAGGGACTTATTATTTTTTTTATTCAAAAATAATTTTTTTGCACATTTAACTTTAATTACAAATATAATTTTCTAGAATCAAATGCACCTTAAAATTTTTCTTTTGTTGGTATTATTAGTGAAATAAAAACACAATTCTCTATATAGTAACCGAATTCTTTAGCTTTGGAAACAACGCTTAGTAGGACACAAATAAAATAATTGCTCTCGAAAAAATATTGAAACCTTTGTTTTCTTGTATGGTGGGAATTAAAACTTGAAATTTTCTATTAATAAATAAACTTATTTTCTTCCTGTAATCATCTTCAGAATTTAGCCCACAACTTCTAAATATTCAGAAAGTTGAAATTTTCCTCAAAATTGTAAAATGTTGTGATTCTTATACTGGAATCTGATTTAATTAACCCTTATTTATATGGAGACGTTTACAGGAGAAAAATGAATTTAATTGGCTAAGTTCTAAGCTATTTCTTAAGTTTAGAGTAAGCTAGTTAAGTTTAAAGATTTAAGAACTAGACTAGACTTAAGTCAATGCTTAAGTTTATGGATATCGACATTTCTTCTTATTTTTTCCCATAATTTTATTTTCAGTTTTATATTTTCGTATACAACGCCAATGACAAAAATCATATAATCCCAGCTCTAAATTTGCCTTAAATACCTTCTACTTGCGAACAAATATAGATCTGTATTCTAAGACAAATCTATTTTGTTTTTCTACTGATCCTCAGCATAATATTGCTTTACAGAGTTATTGTCCCCAAAATGCTTTTACTCTGGATGACAAAACAAAATAATAATAATGCTGATTAATAGAACGAGTAATTTAATGATAAAAAAAATTGCGTCCTCAGCTTCCTACTTGAGAGGATATTTAAATCGCTAAATATATATTCAGTTAACGCATGTGTAATAAAACATGCACACTCCTCACGAGTCATCACTCAACCATTAACCGTAACACAACTGTCCACAGAAAGGACAGCTTTTCTTTCTGGATATTGCTGTAGCATTCAAGGAAAGCAAGGTTACTTTCCTTGAATGCTACGACAAAATCCAGAATTTATCACCCCCAAATGCGAATTTCAGAAATCCAATGAGTTCAGAAAAATTTCGTTCATTAGCAGCTGGTACTGGTTTGTTTGTTTTCCCCACTCTTATGCTGTCCGTAGAATATTACTTGACCAAGCACAGCGAAAAGGATTCAAAATACGGTGAAACTATTAAACGTCACCGTTCGGACCAGGGCTGTACTGGATAAGTGATTTCACTGTTGGCTTGGGATGAAAATAAAATATTTTAAAAGTGAATAATGCATACATATTTTATTTCATTTTACAAAAAGATCAATATAAACTTGAATACAAGACTGGTAATGTACAGAAATGAATCGTTATGCTAAAAACCTACGTTACGTTTTACTTTTTAGACAATGATGGATAACAGAAACTGATGGTGAATCGAAGTTCTACTGTAGAGCCTGTTTGATAGGATTTGGATGCTCTCACTCAATTCTAAAATTTTCCAATTCGCATACTCCAGATACAAACTTTTCCCCATCCTTCTAGAATTTCTTTAATTAAAAAAAAAAACTTACTTTGAAGAAAGTTCAGAGTTCTCAATTAGATAATAACTCTATTTACTAAATAAAAAAGTGC
The DNA here is from genome assembly GCA_013235015.1 of Araneus ventricosus. Taxonomy (NCBI): domain Eukaryota; kingdom Metazoa; phylum Arthropoda; class Arachnida; order Araneae; family Araneidae; genus Araneus; species Araneus ventricosus. Next base: position 382,260 of record BGPR01000230.1, read on the forward strand.
AGTTCATAAATTGTATTTTGGCATTTTTTTTTTTATTATGGAATAAATGAATGAAATGTTCAGTTTACAACATGAGCCATTAAACAAAGGCCTGAAGGAATCTGAAAATTTCTAATGTCAGAACACTGTCATTTCACGCTGAGATTCAATTCGGCTGATTTAACCACTTCAGGCTGAAGTTGCCAAAAGGTTAAAGCATTTCATATGTTTTAAATTTAACAGCCATATCTTCTTAGATTTGACTTTTTTAAAAACTACTAAACTAAAATTGCACACGTAGAAGTCTACAGATCATAATCATACATTTATTTATGAACTGGATTTTTCTTTTCTCAAAGATACTTAACAGTTGAACAGGAAAAATCAACAAATTATTATAGGTTTGGGGAAGGTTAATAAATAGCATAAAATAATAAACATTCATTATTATTCAACGTACAAATTTTATGTTAGTTTTCACAAATGTTTCTAAAATGGCAACCTAAACTGGCCTCAAATCCTCATGAAAAAATAAAAGACACCGCTAAAAGCATAAGCATTAAAAAAAGAAATCACGATTGAGTGTTTAAATCAAGAAAGCTGAGAAGATTAATTCTGCTGCCAGAAGAATTAAAGAACTCCACCCAGCTTCTTACATGCTAAGTGGTATAATTTGTGGTGAAATTTGAGGACGCTAGCAAAAGAGGAAAAGAAAATGCTTCAGGGTATCAAACAACAGTATTTATTACTTCTACTTGACAGCAGTCAGTATGTGATGGGGTCGTTGCAATAAGAATCATTACATAGCATTCAAGTTAAAGTTGTACTCATTCCCTAAACAAGTTACAAACATTCATCAAAGTAATTGGAAGCTAAGTTGTTTTAAGCCTTTAAATATGAAATGCTTCGTAAAATAGCTTGTTAATAATTTGCTAAAATGGATCGAAAATTATTTGGATTTATTATTGAAGATATTTTCTAATAGTTATGAATAACGTTTCGGTAAATTTGTTTGCTACCATCTGTTGAGCAAGTGTTAACACTTGCGTTGGGTTCTGTTTCTCTTTCAGCAATGTGATACGATGATGTTAGCGCATTTTTTAAAGATTTCTCATGGCAATTAAAGGTCAAGTTTCATTCGAAAAATAGTTTTTAGAAGTACCCAGTTTCAAATGTTTTAAATCATGGTTCAGTACCTTTTTTCACTTCCCCTTCAAATCCAAAGTAGTGCTTGTGAAAAAACAGAATATATATTTTTTAATCTTCCTGGCTAAAATTGTTCCTAATTTCCAATAAACACGGTAAGAAACCTGAAATTAATATTTCCAAAGAAACAAAACGTAATATTGACATTTATGCGCATTCTCAATGAGTAGCAATTTAAACTTCATATGAAATTTTAGTGACGAAGTAATTTATACCCTTTAACCCTTTGACTTATCCCTCTATTTTCTGCGATTTTCGCAAGCTATTGTGTTTACTTAGTAGTATTACAGCGCCAAATCGTATTATACTAACTAGCTGCATGGCCCGGCGTTGTACAGACTATCTCGAATAATGCGTCATTCCCTGGCGGATAGAAGAAGTGAGATCATGTGACACAAACGCTTAGATAAACCAGAGTTGCTGGGGATACATATTTTTTCATATTCTCGTGTCCAGTTTATAAACACATGAAGCAAGATGCACTACATACATGAAATCTCGAAGTTAAATCTCACGGGGGAAAATAAAACATTTTTAGTAAAAACTCTATTTGAGCGATTTTGATTTCTCTGTTTCTTTGTAACAATTACCAAAAACAGCAAACAACGCCATCCATATTGCATTGTTGAAAGATCCATATTATATTGTTGCTACTTTCAACAATGAAAGAGAAACACGCAATTAAATATTTGTTTAAACAATAAAAACGATTTGAATTGCGCTGTAACAATGAAAAGTATTGTTGTAAATTAATTTTTAATTAATATCTTTTTTACTAATTAAAATTTCAGAATTTAAAAGGTCGAAATGGATTCCTTGGATTATTCCCCATTTTTTGGTACATTCGGCGCGGTTCGTGAGAAGATAGCCTGGCATACATACATACAGTAGAATTTTAAGAGTATAGATTATACTAATAAAGCCTTGCCTATAAATAACAATTCGCTAGGTTCAACGGTATTTGAACATTTTTACGAAAGTTGCATCTAAATAGCTATTTGAAAATATTCGTCAGACAGAAAGTTAAATCCATATTCGTCTGGGAAAAAAAAAGAATTTATATTATAAATTATAAACTAATGTGACATCATAACAGAAATTTTCTATGTTCGAGAATATATAATTTTTCTCGTAGATAATTTTTACTGCCTGATTATAGGGATGAAGGAAGCTTGAGACTGGGTATTTTAAATAGTTATGAAAAATCCTGAGATTAAATATTATTATAGACTAACATCAAATTAGTTTTTTTTTTAAATCCTATACATTTAGAAAGAAAAAAAACAGCACCCTCAGTTCTTTTCAAAAAGATAAGTTATCTTTTCATGGGGAGTCGATCATAATGGTACTCTAAAAGAATGGAGAAACTTTGCCTATCAATGGAAAGAACTTCATAAGGATATCCTATGGTAAGCAAACTAGAGCTTCGAAGATGGAATATTTAATTCTGAAACTCCATTCTCCACTGAAAGTAAATCCCTAGAATAAATAAATAAGTAAATAAATAAATACGCCCTTGGAAATCTTCATTTTAATTTACTTCTATTACCTCATTTACGATTGAATCTGATCCAAATTTTAATAATGCTAAAAAAGCTTGTGCTCACCATCATGCACCGAAACAAGCAATGAAATAAAATGTAGTATGTAAAATTAAAGGGAAGATAATAGATTTCATTATATGGTATGGAATTACTTAAATGGCTACAATACACGAACAGGTCCATTTATCCAAAGTAATACTTTAAAAACTATGGTTCTAAGAGTGTAAAGAAAGTTCTAGAAAAATGTTCAGTATTCATATTTACTTTCGAACATCGGAAAGAAAAACAAAAGAGCAGAAAATCAGTTCTACCAGTTATTAAAATTTTATTATGTCTACTATTTATTTTTTAAAAAAAAAAGGCATCAGGATTCAGAAGCTACGTCTTAAATAAGAGTGATTGAAGATTTTTGAACATGAAGATTTTTCTATCCATAAAACACAAACAGAAATAATTTCTTCGTCACATACATGAACTTCTAAATATAGCACAGCAGAATTGTGCAGATTATTAAATTCGTCTTAACAGTGACGGAGAATCGGGGGGGGGAGATGGCCCCCCCCCCACTTTTTGCGGAAAAATTAAAATTTTTGTTTCAATTTAGCTGCCCAAAACTGAGAATTATATATGAAAAAAAATAATAGGAAAACTAGCTAATTTTGTAACTAAATTTTTAAAATTTGCTGTCTACTCCCTATAATATTGGGCACTTTGAGGTGTTTATAAATTTTTTGGGGGGGGGGGGGGGGGGGGGCCCCTAATCGCCGCCATTGCTTCTTTACAAGACTGCTGGAATTGGTTCGATTCGAGACTGCGGAGGCAATATTCCTGATTTAACAAAAACGGTGGAATGGTTCCTTCACCACTCCCCTCGGCCAATTAAATACTTTTTCATCTAAACACACTCTATTAGAATTTCAATATAGTTCTATTTCCATACACATTAATACCTCCTGGAGGCTTAGTGTTATCCTCATGGTGTTCCTTTTTCATGGAGAAACAAGAGTAACAAAATTGTGATCCCTCATTTCAATAAAAAATAATGACTTCCGAGGCACATAAATTTTGATGGATAGGTA
>BGPR01000230.1:386077-471552 GCA_013235015.1 Araneus ventricosus
GAGTTCAAGAAAAGCGATTTTGGAATACATTAATATAGTACTAAGATTTTAAAATATATAATATTAGAATTTAAAGTAAAACTGGAGTAATTTTGATTTAATTTGAACCAACTTGCGATATGTTGTAAGGATAGTGAAAATCTCAGTCGAGTTCGTAGATGGGTTATCCAGTTCAAAGGGGGTGGAAAAAATGGGGGGGGGGTGAAATTTTCATTTCTCCATAAATCCTTTACAATTGAATATAGATAGAAAATTCAAATTAGGCGAATTATCGCATTATCATAAAAAACAATTTTTACATTTAAATTTTTTCGATAGCTACAATTGTTTAGAAGTTATGATCTGAAAAGTGATTTTCCCACCCTTGCCCTCCTCTCCCCCTAACTTAAAGTATCAACCTATACATGTTACCCCTTGATGGAAAGCTCTCGTCATTTGCAATCTCTTCCACCCGCTTTCATCCTTGCAACTCTAATCCTTCTGAAAGCAGAGGGCGAAATGGTCTTTTCCTTATTATTATTAGTTGAGATGTATATAACGATTTGCCTATGTTATCATGTGAACATGATAAGTAAAGTAATTTTGATTAGATTTTAACCGGCGAAGAATATGTTGTAAGGACGGTGAAAATCTCAGCCGAGATCGTAGATGGGCTATCCAGCTCAAAGGGGGTGGAAATGGTGGGGGGTTGAAAATTTCATTTCTCCATAATTTACTTACGATTGAAGATAGAAAGAATATTCAAATTAGACGAATTATTGTCTAATCATAACAAACAACTTTTGTAGTGATACTTTTTTTGATAGCTACAATTGCTTAGAAGTTATGAGCTAAAAAGCCATTTTCAGCCTTATCATAACGAACAACTTTTATATTGAAAGTTTTTTGACAGCAAGAATTACTTATTACTTAGAAGTTTATGAGCTGAAAGGTGATTTTTACCCACCCACCCTCTCTTACTTAGAGTGCGTTTTAACCTATGCCTGTGACACCTTGTTGAAAAGCTCCCATCAGCCGCATTCACTTCCTCTTTTTATATGGTAAACATCTGATATACCCGGCTTTGCTCCGGATTAAAATGCTTTTATGCCTAATATTTTTAATGTAAAAACTACTATTGTATAAAAATTATAATACACAAATTTCTTTTCTGATCTGAAACGTTTTTAATTATAAGGAGAATATCAATTGAACCAGACAATTTTAAAAAACAGCCTATAGCTAATTTTGTCCATAAATTATTATTATTTGTTATATAGGTACTCCAAATTTTGTTAAAAATTACTAAAGTAAAAGAAAGGTTTTAATGAATATTTTGAGAAAAAAATTAAATAGTCAAATATTCATTAATTTAAAGCATGAAAATAAATCAAATCAATAGTTGGTCCTGATATAAATTGTTAATCGTCTATTTTTAAAATTTTCTTTTAGCATTCGTCCAGAATTCTGTTAATGTATTCTGGCAACAGCTCTTCGTATTATTCTTATTCTCCAACGGTAAAGAATATTGTTATGGATTCTGTATAAAATTAATTTTGAAAAAAAAAAAAAAAACATTAAAATCAGAGAAACAAATTGTATGGAAGTCAAATTTTTGTCACTGAAAAGTTAATTTTTTGAAATTTAATATTGTGTAAAAATAGTTTCGTGAGACAATATTTGCCATAGATATCGCGGAAAAAACGTCTCGCTTTATTTTCAATTAACTGAAATTTTAACCAACCTTTGGGCTTTGAAAAGTTGAGAGTGACTTGTCTTAAATAAAAAGTGTGCCAAGTTTGGCTGAAATCAGTCCAGTGGTTTAAGAGAAGGTGTGGAACATAAATTGTATTGTCATTGTTCTTGTCTAAATTTGCTGTTTTTTTGTCTTTACGTTTTTCTTCCTTTTGTTTCATTTTAATTTTTGTTTAGTTTATCTAATTTTTGTGGAACATAAATACATAGCCACAATGACTTTTATTCATATTAAGATAAATCCAAATTATTGCTGATAAATACTATGAGCCATAAAGAAGGTTTTAGTGAACATTTCGTCAAAAATAATTAAATATGTAATTAATCAAATTGTTAATTTTAATTAACTAGATAGTCAATTTTAATAGTTAAGTTGACAGATTACTTTAATTTGATATTTAATTAAACACGGCGGCACCAAGATTTGTTTAATAAATTTAATATAAAATAGCCAAAAAAAAGAGATATTTAAATGAGAGTTCCTTTTTTCCTTATTGATATTGAAAAATATCTCATTTACTTTAAAATTTTTTTTGGGTTTTCTGCCTGACTATTTGCTTTTAACTGTCGATGGAGACTTAAATTCACTATTCAAAATGGCTCCATTCATACCCTATGCTTTAAACACATGTATTTTATTTGCCACTCTCAATATTGAATAATTTTTATTCTCTTATGTGTTAATAATTTAGTGACTATTATCTCTGTAACCAGGAAATTCTCTAAATGAGCCCATTCTAGTAGTGTTTAATATCATGTGATTTTAGCATATGGCAAAGTAAAGTTTGCACAATTATATGGTTACCTAGATTAAATAAATTAACTTTTAAATCTAGAATCTTTCTTCATTCGTGTCAATTTCTTGTTACTGTTTCAGATAGGCTGGCTTAATGTTATCTAGGAGATATTTGCACTGCTGAGATGTTTATTTCTTTATGTCTCCTACCTGTTGAATGATTATGTGTTGAGATATAAAAAATTTGACCAATGTACTGACCCATAAATCAATCATAACTTTTTGGAATGAAAAATGGAATGATAAAACTTTGATATAGCCAAAAATTAAATGACATGAAAACACAGAATCACAGCGTAAATATTGCAATGTGTAGAAAGAATAAAGTCATTGACTATATCTGTATTGATCAATATGTAATATTTCATGACTTTTGTAACATTAACGTAAAGGAATCTACCTTCGCCTTCCAACTTGCCGAAAGGGATTTTTAAATTTGAAAATTATCATTTTCTTTGATAATAATCCTTTTTATCCACGCCATACTTTTTTCAAATCTGACAAAGAATCTAATCAACTCAAATCATTCCCGTAATAAAATGGAAAATTCACATTTTTAATTTAAAAGACAAAAACTAAAATTAAATACACTAAAAGAAATATTAAATTGAAATCAAATTTAAAATCGACCGAGTTCGTACATGGGCTATCCAGTTCAAAGGGATTGGAAATGTTGGTGTGTTGAAATTTCAATTTCCCCATAATTCATTTACGATTGAAGATAGAATGAAAATCCAAATTGGGCGAATTATTGCCTTATCGTAAAGAACAACTTCAGTACAGAAAGTTTTTTATAGCTACAGTTTCTTAGAAGTTATGAGCTGAGAAGTAATTTTCCAACTTAAACTGCCTTTTAACCTATGCATGTTACACCTTCTTGGAAAGCTCTCATTAATTGCATTCTCTTTCATCTTCTTTCGTTCTTGCAAATCTAATCCTAATGAAAATATATGACGAAATGTTCGTTTCTCTATAGTATTTCCAGACAAAAGGTTATATAATAAATTTCCGACATTTGCCTCCAGCTTGCCGACGTTTTTTTTTTTTGAAATCATGTCGCCATTATATATACTGAGTGAGCAAAATTCGAATTATCCATTTTATTTTTCAATTTTATAAAGATTGTAGGAGTGGTAGAGGCAATTACTGGAATCTCTCTGGAGAATCTTGGAGAAGAAGAGGGTAGCGACGTGGAAGAAAGCATTGGATAATGAAATCAGCAATCACCTGCTCTTAAGATCGTAAATTGCAAGGGAAAAAATAAAGTATTCTAAATGACTTTTGAGTAATAAAGAAACCAGTACTATATATGCTATGGATTAATTGACATTTTAATAAAACCTACATAACTGAAAACAATGAAAATAGAACAAAACAACAATGAAAAGTCAATATGAATTATAGAAATTTTGTTGTTTCCAGACCATGATAATTTTGTGAAAATTTCAAAGAATTTTTTTATTTTAAAATGTATATTTTTATAAAAATTATTTTATAATAACAAGTGACTAATCAACTCTTACGGCGTGAAATTTCTTTCACTAATAGGGCTCTAAAATGTCACCAAAGATCTTTTCGAAATCAGGAGACTCATGTTTTAGTTCTTAAGGGTGATGCATAATTCAGAGTTCAGTCCATGGAGGCGAGCTCCGTCCGGGGGGGCAAGGGGCAGACGTCTTCTCACTTACTGAAAGGGCTACCAAGGCCTTTTGCCCCCACGGGCTTTTACAGTTCAATTTACAATCGAAAATGGATCCCAAGCTGAAGCTTTGCTGAATAATATCGAAAGTTTCAATTCATTTTTTGTCTCTTTGATCCTTATGTTTGGAGCCAGATAGCGCTTTCGAGCTTAGATCAAAATAGCTAATTTTAATTAACGTTAAAGAACGCATTCAATGCAACAAGAATGTTTGCATAGTCAAGAAGATTTTTGAAAGTTGTGGAATGTTAGGCATATTGTGAGAGTAATCGTTAGCTCTCCAAACTTCCACGCTCTAGAAGGGTCATTTCGAAATAGGCGGCAGTTCCTTCGATGTCACAAAGTGTTAAATCGCTCCATTAAACGTAAATTGCTTTTCCAGTTATAGATGCTTCCTTGAAACACAATAGACGAAAGGTTCAAAGAAAATTAGCTGATATTTTTCACTTCTAAAAGATGTACATGTTCCAATCCATCAAAGATCATAAAATTGCATCAGTTCAAAAAGTCTCTGAAACATATGATCTTGATATGGAAAAAATAAAGGGGAGATACAAATTTTCAGAGAAATGTACGTACATTATTCCTTGCCAGAAATATCTAATGGGGATAATAGAACCGAGGAAAAGATGCAATTTTCTTTTGTTGAAAGGAACTCTGTGATATACATATTTCCTACTTGACAAAAACTAACCAAATTCTCCTTGTGATACCTGTCTCAACTTACTCATGTGCGAGAAGTTTTTCATGTTAAGATCTTTAAAGATACACCTAGAAATAGTATGTGTCAAGAGTAGCTTTCTACTTCTGTTTGAAGATCGAAAATACTGTATATATTGACTTTACTAAGGTATTAGAACAATTTGAAAACAAAAATCGCAGGCTGTCTTTCTTCTAATTTATAATACGATGTATATTGTATAACATAATATCAAATAAATAAATTTATAACTGACCTGCTTTCTCTGTGTTTGGAGTTGCCGTTTTGTGAGAATCATTGATCGATTCCGAGTTTAAAAGAGAATTGACTAATAGGTAGTGTTTTATATTTTCATGTTATTATTTCATGAGAATTGAAATGGAACTTTGAATTGGAAGCAGGCTCTACGGTGGCCATCCGTTCCGATTTTGAGTCGGTCCAAATTTTTTAGAAGGTCTTAATCAATAATGGACTAATAAAATCAATAATATAGTCCATTTTACAAAAAAAAAAAAAATCAGCTTTAGGGCCCCACCCACACACTCGCATCTCTTTGACCCCCCCTTTTCTTTACCAGCCGCCTATGGTTCCAGTGCAAAAAAAGAGATATAGAAAAATAAATAAAATTATTTTTTGTTATTCTACAAATTAGCCATTGCTTTTTTTTTAAAAATTAGTGTTACTTGCTTATTCTTTAAATTAGCTGTTACTTTGGTCTATACGACATTAAATTTTAGTATGATGTCATCACTTTTATTCAGTATGATTCCCAGTATCTTTAGGATTCTGGCGAGTTCGGGGGGGTATACTGTGGTGTTAATTATCTTTAGGAGTTGGCTGGTTCAGTTGTTTTTAAATGAATAAAAAATTTTAGTGGCTATCCACTCAGGTTACAACACTTATAAATATCAAGCCATTAGGGCGTTCAAATATTACTGTAAGTATGTTGGGTAATTTTACCCTCCCTCCCCCCTTGTCAGCAAAATAAGCAAATCAAAACCCCTCTTATAATTAGTGCTAAACAAGCCCCTTCGTTTTTTTCACAAAATAATTGTATTAATCATCATTTAGAAATTTTTGGGACTTAATTCAGCAAAAGAAAAATTTAACTCTAAACTGAATATATATATATATATATATATATATATATTTAACTTCCTTACCAATTTGTTTAAGAAAATTTTATTTTATCACAATTTTAAACTTCAAGTTTAATTTTCTTTTGCAAAATTTAATCTTTTTCAAATTTAATTTTTTTTAAATTAAATTATTTTGCAAGTTACAAGAGATATTTGGAAATAAGTGTTTAATGTCTTACGTAAGCATCACTCATACCCCTCCCCCCTTGTCAGCAAAAATAAGCAAATCGCAAACCCCCTCCCCCCCTTAGGTGCTTACGTAATATTTGAACGGACCCTTAAATTAAATTTACGATAAAATATTCTGAAAAAATTCTAATTCTATTTAATATTTGGACATACAAAGGAATCTAGTGTTCGCAAAACTTTTCACCATTCAAAATGAAGAATGATTATTTGGTTACACATAATCATAATTTTAATTAAGAGCAGTTAAAAAACTTTTTAAAAAAGGATTTGACTAAATTGCAGGACTTGCAGGAACAAATTTGATGGATGAAAATTGTAAAAAAAATTTAAAAAATTATTGTAAATAAAATAATTGGGAATTGTAAAAGCGAAATGCCAACAAATATCACTACAAAAAGGAATTATGCATTTTCCGAGTACACACAGGCAAAACTTGAAATGCATTTTGTTGGGTTTTTATATTTATACCCACTTTTCTAAAATGAATTTCATCTGAAAATATTGGATAATTTTTCATAAAATCGAAAAAGAAAATAAATATATGTAAATAATAAAATAAAACATTTCCATTTGGTAAATTTCCAGAAACATTTAAAAAGATTTTAATATTCATGAAAATTATATTCAGTTGTCAACAGAGTTAAAAATGCTGACCATCATAAAAGTTCCCATCACCTCTTAGTTTATAAGAAATGGTTCTAGCATATTTTATAATTAGTTAGCAAAGCAGTACCTGTATAGCACAGTAAATGAATTAAATTATGAAATGATGTTGAAATATTATCATACTTCAAATAATTAATTAATAACTTCTTAACTAATTAAAATTTAAATAATTATATTATAACTAATTAAAATTTTAATAAAAATCTTAAATATTTATACCTAATCATTCAATATCAGGAATTCTAGTTATTCAAATATTTTCGTTCATACCTTCATAGATTTTAATGTCTGTGTTTTTTGCAAAAAGTATTATTGAAAATGCGACGTATATGAATAAGTAAGAATAAAAGAAAAATATCATTAGCTTTCTGATAATAATAAAAATAAAGAAATCATCAAATCAGATAAATTTTGTTGTTGCTCCCATAAAAGAAAAGAATATTTCAAAACTGCTCTCTGTTGTCAATGAGCAATATGCCGCATTTTAGTAAAATTTAGATGGATTTAAAAATTAGCAATTGTGCAATTATATTTACCAAGGGTATAAGTCATTGTAAGAAGACCTATAAAATTCGGAATTGTTTCTTAATATTAAAAATCCTATGAGGTTAGAATTGTTATTGTCATGTTACTCGTTAATTAACATTGTTAAGTACTGATGATTCAATTTTTTGCGTTTTAAAATTTTTTAGATAATTAAATATGATATCGTTTTTAGCTTCCAATCAATTTAACGTTAGAAAATTAGAATTTTGGTTGCCATTAAATAATATAAAATAGTATTCAAAAATAATTGTGAAGATTTAGTATTTGATAAATTTTCAGTCAATACACAAATATGTATTTCACTTTTCAAAAGTTTTCCAAAACTTTTAGTATTCTGTAACAGAAAATGAAACGTTTAGTGTTATTTTATTTGGTTGACCTTGTTTGCTGCAATGACAAATTCCACGCAACGAGTAAATCAAACCCAGTAAAACAGTTATTGCAAAAAGTGAAGGTCACCTTCCACATTTTAACTCTTCCTTCTCTAACTATCCACACTCACACACTACACTTTTTAAAAATCACCTTTCCATGGCCCCTCCTGAAAATTCAATTTTATTTCAAGTTCAAGGACAACTCTTCAGTTGCCACGCGCCACATTAAAAAAAAGCGAACAAAAAAAGAAAAGCGCCTCGAAAAGAAAAAAAAGTAGTATCAAAAACGAAATAAAAACAAAATTAAACGAGTGCAAATAAAAGAAACGGCGCAGACGACCAGATGATCTAGAGAAAAAAAATAAACTCTACACCCTTATCCCCTTCTACGATACATCAGGAAGGGGGAAAAGTAAAAGGAGTAAAAAAAAGTCCGAAAGAAAACACTGCGTAAAAGAAATCTTGTACTATCGCAGAGAGTAGCAAGAGCACCTCATCCACGAGGAGAAGGGGGGGGGGGGGGCCGGCGATGTGACTACCGTTTCAATTGGTCGAGGAAAGACCAATAGAAAGGCTGGCGCGTGCCGGCTGTCAAAGGAACGGGGAGGGAAGGGTTGAGGTTGCATTACAAGCCAATAGGAGAACCAGCGAAAGGGGAATTGCATAAGAGATGCATGTCAGCGGGGAAGTAGGACAAATGCAATGTGCGTTACCCCAAGGTCAGCAGCTGCAGTGGTCCCCCATTCGTCCCTTTTTCAACCCTTCCATCCCCTTTTTCACCCTTTGAAGCCACTTGTAGATGATGGGTTGCTCGGTTCACAATGGGATTTAGGAGGTACCTAAAGGGTTGGAGCGGGCCACGCGTGCGGATATGGTAAGTGCACCTATTCGTAGAAGGGGAGTTTTTTAATATATGCGAAAGGTAGGAGAGGGTTATTTTCCAGGTCGGTTTAATAAGGGCAACGGGCCTCGCTTTTGTGATGTAAGTCGTGTGCCGCGCTCGCGTCCTATTCACCCTGACCTTCAAAAATTTTAAAGGTCAGTGAAAGGATATGATTTTTTTTATAAAATCCTTGTAAAACGCTCTAGGACTTTCCAAAGAGCTTCTCGTTTGAGCTGCTGATGATATCCGAAAATGCGGGAATTGCAAACACTGACTCGTGCCAAATAACTATTATTTTGTAATGGAATATATTTTATATTTTTATTTAATTTAATTCATATATTAATATTATTATAGATACTGGAAGGTCAAAAAATTTATTTAACAGGATTTATTTCATCAAGAATTTCACATTTCATTAACAACAGCGCCAACATTACAATTATTATAAATAAAAAATTAAATTTTTCGGTTATAGGAAATATACTTCAGAACTAAAAATCAAATACTTAAGAAAGAATCATTATAAATAATCCATGATATACTTACTAAATCATTTTTTTTTTTATATCCTTTAACTTCCAATCAATAAATAATTTTATATTTCTATATGTATAACTCCCCTTCTAAGCATACAAAATACATCAAAAATACATAAATTTTGCTAATTAATTGTTAGAAAAATTCCCCATTTCCATCTTCTGTTTCAAATATCGATAATTCTATAACTGTTTCGATACCACTATAATGATGAGAAAAATGCACGTTATATAATGTGATATTTTGAATATTTCAAATAATTCTTTTTTTACACTTTATTTTCTAAATTAAAAATTCGTCTTCAATTGAAGTAGTCGAAAAGCATTATATGGGCTATTATTAACTGAATATGGCATGGACATAATTCTAATTCAAAATATTTATTAGTAATGACCCTAGATATTACTAAAAGTACGGTTAAGTGAGCTTACATTTAACACAATAGAGGTCAATTACTTAATACAGATGTTTAACAATATTTTCAAACTAATATTTGCATTAATTTTTTACTAACGTAAATAATGAAAAATTATAATGAATTATCAGCATTATTTAATTGTATAATAATACACACTTGTTTCCTTCTGAAACAACAATCGGATTCTCGCTTTCAAAATTAAACAAAAAATTAAAAATTTCAAACATTGCGAAAAGAAAAAAATTTTATTTCAATAATAAGAGCATTAAATAATTAGTTGATAATTTCTAGAATTTTAATGGAAAATAATTAATCATCTAATGAAAATAAATAGATTTTAAAAAAAGAACTTGTTTATGTGTTACTAACCTTATTATTATTTTTAAAAACACAACCTTGTTTAACGCATAGAATCTTAGAATTAAGCAGATTTATATGCAGTCACAAAATAAAGTGTTAAGAATTTGTTATTACACTGAGTTTGTGTTACATTTTTACACTCACAGTCTGCTGACTTTTTTATACTACACTTTTAAAGTATGGAATAAAGTTCATTATTTCAAAATAATCAAATGTAATTGCCTTGAACATAAACTACTTTATCCCTAAGCTAAAAACGAAACTTTAATATATTGTAATCAGATATTAAAATACAGTTTACAATTCTTAAAACTATTATATTTCAGAGGTTCCACAACAAATTTTTGGCCATTGTAAAAAAACAGTAAAACTTGTAAATTGAGAAATAATTAAATTAGCAAAGTTATGATCCAAAAATAATCATATACTTTTTTACAAATGCATTAATGTGTCCGAATCCTTACGTGAAAAAGTAAATAACATAAGTCGTTTCATATTCATTTATATTTTCAAATTTATAGCATAAAAAATATATACTTGCTAAAACAAGTTTTGAAACCAAATGGTTAGATCTGGTGCAATGAAATCGAGAAATATATATCAAAATTAAAGTACAATTTATATAAAAAAAAGAGGGAGAGAGAATTAAAATTTTAATGAAATTAAAACAAAATCAAAGTGAAATCTACAGCGAATAATTTATACAAAAAATTTTAATAAATATTAGAAAAAAAGCATCCAAAAATGCTTGATCAGTTGAATTTTTCATAGCTCCAAACCACTTAATTTTGCAGTTAACGAATTAAAACCAACATTTCTCGAAATGGAAATAGATTTAATGGTTCCATACATTTTTAATACTTACAGTTCTGATAATTTTATTTTGTATCCTAAACTTTTAAACCTTGGAATAAAGTTCAATATTTTAAAATCATCAAATGCAAGATTTTCCTTGTAAGTAAGATCGTAATTTTGGGACTGTGCTTTAAAAGATATTTCAATTAATATGCAAGGCAGCAATTTCAGTACATCCTACACAAGCAATAGTAGCAGCCTTTGATTTAAAAAATCGCGCTGAAAAAATTTCAAGTACATGAATAGAAAAAAAGTTATTTCTTCATTATAACAGTACGCAATATAAAGGAGTACAGACTGTAATTCCTATCTGTGGAAGTAACAGATTGAAAAGTTCAACAACAGACTGAATCAAATCTCTGAGGCATATTTAACTTTTCTTCTCTAAAAACTGATTGCAAGTTCAAGCGCAGCACATACTCTTCAATTTTTCGACTGCTTGTTTTTATAGTTATTAGCAAAAGCTGATTTGTTAAAATCTTTCGGAAACAATTTAACAGAATATGCTAAACTTCTTTGTGATTATGTTGATCAATTGACATCTATCAAAATAAGCTCTTGAATGTGAACGTAATCATAATGATTATGTTATTATGTGTACAATTTGATTAATTTTATTTATGAGTGAAATCGTCTATTTCTACCACTAAAGTTGAAGCAAAAGTAAAATAACTTTTTTAAAAATAAGCGTCATCCTTACCACACTAATTAAAAGAAATTAAAAAATTATAAGAAATGAAAAAAGTAATTAAAAGAAACACAAAATTCTTTAATTGAAGATCATGTATCAATAGCTACCGAAATCCGAAGTGAAATACTTCGCTTCATTAGTATTTTCAATTAAATCGTAATAAAATGAAACAGGGTATCAATCCTATGCAGGGGGCAAAATTATAATATTGGATCAATGATTCCTAAGTTCAGTAACAGAACAGCATTAAAACGTAATTATGATTATCTTTTTATAAATTAATTCACACTAACTTCAGCTGATGCAAACAACTTTATCAGCAAAAATAGAAAAACTTTAATCAACTCAACAGCAAAATTCTTGCCCGAACCAGGCTCGACAAGAAAGAATGGGGGTGGGGGGAGGAATAGGAAACACTGCCTTTTCCTCCCTTTTACTGCTCTCTTCTCTGCTAAAGTAGGGCAAGGGGTTGAGAAATAATAAGTAGAGTCTGATCTTGACTTTCTAAAACTCTTCAGCTTTCTTGCGGAAATTAATAACTTGAATGGGAGAAGAAATTGGATACCATAAGTCACAAGATAGATTAAATTGCAGTAAACCATTTATAATATCTATTATAAATGCTACATTATTCTGTATTCCGGTTTACCTTGAACTGTATGAAGAAAACTCTGACTCAAACTTTAATCCATTTTTATTTATTTAACAAACTAATCAATAGTTTTAGAAATCTCGTGTATGAAAACCATAAACATAAAAAAACAACGAAATAATTATTAATTTGTCTTTTCTATAATAATATTAGAAAATGAAATATATATGAAATCATGATTATAACCGGCAATGAAAATTAAAACCTGTGATTTAAATTGTCTAAAGAGCAGTATTTGAAATTTTGCTTGAAAGTATTCATCTACACTGCACCGTTATTCATATTTGCATCACTACTATAGTTACGTTTTTTTAATTAGTCTTGTATAATTTAATAACAAAATCATTTATTACATTTTTGACTTCAGAAGGAAAGATTTTAATAAAGTATTTTTAATCAAATGATTATTGCGTTTAATTAATTAAGTAAAATTTTTATTCTTTTTAATTAAGCTCATCTATAAATTACTTTTCTAGCAGCATCCTTTACACTCATTTACACAGATTTATACAACTTTTATTGGAAAATAAAAAAAAATCATACTATGTATGTTAATATCTTGTACCTCAAAGAGGGAGTTTTAGGACCATTGCCTTAAAATGATGCTTTTAATATATACAAAGAAAGAACACAGATGAAAGTATTTAATATTTATTTTATTGCAATAAAAAAATCAAACACAATCTTGAATTTGAAATTTAAAAAAAAACTTTGAAAGATCAGAATTTTACATTACTAATCTATTGTCCATCTTACATACAGAACTAACTATGTTTAATGACTTCCAAGAAAGAATCTGTCAAGTTTCTCGCAACTTATTGTTATTCAATTCAGTGAGAATCTGGGGTGCATGAATAAGCACACAAAATCTTTCAACATATGTCAAGTAAATAGCATGCGGCAGATATCTCTCAATCCAATCATGAAAAACTCTTGATACAGCTTTGTCTATCTGAATTACAATTTAAAAAGAAATGTTCTTGAAGTTACATTTTTAAGCAAGTCAAATAATGAGCTGCTATCTCACAATAAATAACTGCGAAAACGAGATTAGATGCTAGAAGAAAACATATTTCAGTGTTTCTTTAAGGACCTATTATAATCTGTGGGGGGAAGGGGGGATGAGGGGCTACAAGTTGTTATAAAAGTTTCATTTACGTGAAGAGTATTCGTGTTTCAGATGCCTGTTACATAGCCACCAATCAACACATAATTTAGAAATGAACCTAAAAAAACTTTAGTAAAACTAGTAGGTATTTAAAGTTAAAAATACCAGGCACAAATATTAATCTAAGGTTGCAGTTAGTGAACTAAATCCTCTTATTAGAACTTTTACTTCATATAAAGTGTAAGTGAGGTTATTAACTAAGAAATCTAAAATCATACAAATAGTAAGGAATAAAAAATGAAAATCTGCAATTTTTTGTATTTTGTTTTTTGGTATATTGTGTTAATCCAAGCATATATATATCAAAACATAAGACACAAAAGACAAAAAAAAATTAATAATTTGAAAAATATCATGGCAAGTCGCTCGTCAGGAAGGAAAACCCACCTATGATATTAATAAGTGCTTTTTCTGCTAGCGACACACGAAAAAACGTATACATTTTTGCCCATCCTGACGAGCGGCTTGCCATGATATTTTTCAAATTATTAAATTTTTGTCTTTTGTTTTGATATATTGTTTTTTTTTTGACGCAACTTTTGCGCGAATGCAGAAGTAGCTTTCTCTCTTTTCAGTGTGGTTTTTCTTGTACTTGTGTAGTAATTTAATTTTTGCATTTTCCAAAAAAATTTGTTTTTCTTGCAAAAATTAAATAATCAAGCTAACTCATTAACTACAAAACAACGTTTCTTTACCCATTATTCAAACAAAATAGAGATCGCCAGTAAAAACTCTTAAAATACCTGCTTGTACAAGAAATGACAAAAAGAAAATAAAACCTCATAAAGTTCAAAACACTAATAATATTAAAATGCATATAATGAAGCTCTGATTGGCTACTTTTTTTTACTATTAAAGTATAACGCTTTTTTTTCCCTCCCTCTTTCATATTATTTCATTTAAAAAAAAAAAAGAAAGAAAGAAAGAAGAAAACGAGGGTGAAAAAAAACACCCTTTTAAAAACAAATAAAGTCTTTTTTTTCTCTTTTTTTTAGGGGGGGCATAAAATAAATAAAAAAAATTCTATTTCTCTCAAGAATTCACTGTACTTCCTACAGGAAATTTCTTCAGTTCTCCATGTTGTGAAGACTAACGGATGTATGTAAAGAAAATATCAGTGAAAACCTCTTTTATACTCTCATTTCATATTATACTTCAATTTGAGGAGCGTGTAAACATTTGCTCTCAAAGCAAAAAAAAAAATATATATATAGATGGTAATCCTAACTGCAAACAATATGTCAGTATTTTCTAATCAGTTTTGCTTCATAAAAAGTATCGATTTTACTGCCTGAAGAAGATAATTTCAAAAACATCAATAAAACTAGAGGTAACAGATTTTTGATTAAAAATAATATTGAAAGATATTATAAAAGTAGTCAAATTATGAAATGCTCAGCTATAAAATTCTGTTATAGAGATTCTTACTCATGTGGATCTGACAAAATTATTTTGAATTATCAAAATTAAGCAATGATCGAAAAAAGGGGGAAAAAAAAAACTGTACGGACAAAACAAAACAAAAAATCGACGGGAGGATGTTTCTGCGAAATGGCCTCTGGGATTGAAGGGCGTAGACTTACTTACCTTACTCAACTGTGACTAAAGTAGCTTTAAGTGACTATCTATATTATATAAAACGCTTATGCGTGGCACAAAAAAAGTACCTTTATTTCTTTCTCCCTGATGGCAACGATCAGTTTGTTTACCTCATATCGCTAACCGAGCTACTCGCTTACGGATTACAGGAGAAGTCGTTACTTTTTTTCTTTTTGAATTTATTTATTCTCTCTTATATAATAAGAATTATAATCAACTCTTTGCAATCTTCTAAATACAATTTGAGTAGAAGAGAGCAGCGTGCAAGGGAATCCCTGGATGAAAGATTTCAGCGAAGATCGGCTAGAAATGCTGCCGATAGGCTTAGCGAGCCAGAGCCTTTTTTTTATGATACTAATTGTGTGCACTATTTACTATGTGTAAAAATAAAAATTACAGAATAAAGACTAGAGAACTAATTATACTTCAGAAAAGTTCTCTTGCACACTGCTCTCGGAGAATGATTAAAGTTGTATAGTGTTTGCTACGTGTATATAGAGAGAGAATAGATTTTTTTTGTCACCGTGTTTGTACGGAAGGAAGTGAATTATCACATGCTGCTTATGGTGAATGATAATGTTGCATATCTTTTGCTTTTCTGTGTAATATTTCATAAAAAAAGTGCATATTTAAAATTTTGCTTAAAAAAGCAAGGATTTTGGAAATTTTTGAGAAAAAAGCTATCTTATCGATTATAAAAGGCTAAAAGTAAATAATTATTATGGGTTTTAAATTTGAGTAGTTAATATGAACATGTTTCAAGCCACTATTTTCTTTAAACTGTCCTTTTTTAGCTAAAAGGTTGCAAGATGGTTTACATCTTTCTACGACAAGAGATGATCAAGAATTTACTGAGATTTAAAACACAAATGACTACATTGAGGAAAACACTATTTCTTTCTTGGCTAAATAATTGTTGAAATAAGCATCTATACAGGTGGGGAAGCTTTTCTGTGTAATATTTTATAAAAAAAAAAAATGCATATTTAAAATTTTGCTTAAAAAAGCAAGGATTTTGGAAATTTTTGAGAAAAAAGCTATCTTATCAATTATAAAAGGCTGAAAGTAAATAATTATTATAAGTTTTAAATTTGAATAGTTAATATGAACATGTTTCAAGCCACTATTTTCTTTAAACTGTCCTTTTTTAGCTAAAAGGTTGCAAGATAGTTTACATCTTTCTACGACAAGAGGCGATCAAGAATTTTCTGAGATTTAAAACACAAATGACTACATTGAGGAAAACACTATATTTTTCTTGACTAAATAATTGTTGGAATAAGCATGCATACATGTGGGAAAGCTTTTCTGAATTACATTCCATTGTATAGAGGGCATATTTGAAATTTTGGTGGAAAAAGCAATTTTAAAAAAATTATTTTGAAGATTTGGAAAAGGCTATCTTATCAGTTTTAAACTTAAAATTTTAGTGGAATGAAGTTATGTTAAAATAAACTTTTGAATAAATACTCAAAAGTATATGCCAAGAAGTTATAAATTTCTGATTGATGAAAATAATTTTGATTCTTAATCATCTTTGGATTATAAATATTACCTTTCAAATTTCTTTCTAACATTTACATATATATCTGTGCTACCAGAAGATTTTAATTGTAGGAACTGATGAAAAATTAATTTTAGGAGTTCGTGTAATTTCAAATAATTTAAATTTACTTTTTTTAATTAATGTACTTATAATTTCCTAATACTAGCAGAAACGGATAACTGTACGGCAAGCGTGTGAAGCGAGCTGTTTTCACATAGTGATCCCGAAAGAATCACAAGATTCTTTGGTGTCGGTCAGCGGAGCGAGCAGGGGGTGTTATATATATACATAAAGATTTTATAACAACTGTGCTAGGACACCCAGTGTCTTCATGTAGCGAGCGAAGCGAGCAGGGTTTGCGTAGCAAGCCCCGGAGGATTGCAGCGCAATCCTCCTGGGGGTTGGCGAGCTTTAGCGAGCAGGGGGCAGAGCCCCCTAGTTAACTCTATAGTCTATAGTGACTATTAGTCTAGTGTGACTTTGTGACTCTATCTATGTAAAATTCTTCGTGATTTTCACCAACTTTGCAACTCGATTGCTACTAAACCGTAATTCCAAATTCTAAAATTATTTTTTCAATCTTCAATGTCAACCTTTCTCTGTCAAATGAAACTAAAACCAACTCTCTATGTTATTTCGTTGTGGAGCTATAAGCATTTAACTTTGGCACGAAATTCGACGTAATTCAACAATTCTTGAGTAATATTTCGCGCGATCGATGAATGAATTGCCTTAGTCTGCGTGCGCGAGCATCCGTGGCTGAGACGTCATCACAATTTTTCGTGATTTTCATGAACTTTGGAGCTCGACTGTGACTAAACCGTCATTTCAAATTCTAAAATTATTTTTGCAATCTTCAATGTACATCTTTCTCTGTTAAATGAAACTAAAATTAACTCTCTATGTTATTTGG
The DNA here is from genome assembly GCA_013235015.1 of Araneus ventricosus. Lineage (NCBI taxonomy): Eukaryota > Metazoa > Arthropoda > Arachnida > Araneae > Araneidae > Araneus > Araneus ventricosus. The sequence goes on from BGPR01000230.1 coordinate 403,546, forward strand.
TTGCGGATCTATAAGCGTTTAACTTTAGCACGAAAAGCGTCATAATTTTTTCCTTTCCCGACATGGCATTAGACCATTATGGAGGGACGTAAGTCTACGTCAAAAAAATCTTGAAATGTTGTAACAATACTCCAATCGTTCAATCACATAAATGAATAATTTTTAAAATGTAAAAATGAAAAGAAAAATGACTTACTCAAGTTTTGCAAAATCTGCTTTATTAAAAGATACCCCCCCCCCCCACCTCCCCACAACATTTTCTGTCTGAGGACGCAGATCTGAGCCAACACAAACCATAACGCGTTTCATGTTATATGTTGAAATAGGAGACAGTTATTGGGCCGGTATCATAACTTCAATTCTTTTAAGTATTTGGGCGTAAAATATGTAAATTATGTTGTAATGTCGTATGAAATCATTTTAAAGAGAAAGCGCTGCGTGGTTATGGTTAGAAAACAAGTGTCATTTCTTGAAAAGACGAAATTAAAATCACGAACGTAATTTTCTTAAAACACAGTACATAATATAGTTTAATCTTATCATGCCCTTTTCAAATTATTTCGAAGCGGTAACCATTATCAACTTCCTATTTTTTCAAAAAATATATTTGGGCAGTTAAATTAAACATGGTACATTCTTAAAATAGTTGAGACAGCCCCATGTGGTACACTTTTATAAAAAGAATAATAAATGACGTTAATAACATAGTAAACAATATTTGCCTATAATTTTTTTCTAGAAATATATTCATAAAAATATATTTAGCTTTATAATCCACTATACAAAAATAAAATGATAAATAATGAATGTGATGATAAAAAATAGTGAAATAAAGCTGCGTTGCGTACATAATAGGAGCTGAAACAATGTCAGAATGCAAACTTATACGCAAATGCAAATATATTCCATTGAATACAATGCGAAGCTTTTCGGTTAAGCTCCCTCTTAAGACTACTAAGATTACTGGATCTGTAATAATCCAACGTTCAGAAAGAGAGAGCTGTAAATGAACTCATTTAAACTAAGTAGTTCGTTCCAAATATCTTTAGAAGTTTACTAATTTGGTAGATTAATAAAGCAGTAATTTTTTTATCTCCTCTCTCTCTCGGCTAGGGACTGTCATTATCTTTCTGTAAAATTAGCAATGAAAAAAAAACAATAAAATGTAAGAAGTGCAATTGAAAATAATGTAGTATAATTGATCATAATTTTTCAATAATTAAACTAGCAGCATAATAAAAACAGAATTAGATTTACTACATTGCACAAATTTCTTGGGCTCAGAAAGATCTACCATATCCTAAGTTTTGATTTTTAAAAAAAGAATAATAATAAACAGTATTTATATATATATATATATATATATATATATATATATATATATATATATATATATATATATATATATATATATATATATATCTTTCTATCGATAATGATTTAAAAAACCCCATAAATTTTTTAAACAATATTCAGCAGAATATGCGCTAATTTTTGATTTCTTATTATTTTTTAAATTTTATCTTCAGTAATTTTCAAAACTTGAATGATTATTCACTTTTTAGTTATATATTGATAATAAAAATTATGCATTTCTTTAGCAACTAAAAAACAAATTTTTCTAAAAATTGAACAAAAAAGCATTATCAACTTTTTTGAAGATATTATTATTCATACAATTTCCTTCAAAAAGGCTTTGAAATTTTATAAAAATTGTATTGGAAACGCGGAACATTTTCAAAGGTATTTAAATTCGGCGATCTGCGACTTACTTTTCTTTTAATTTAGTTCAAATTGATAAATTAATATTTAATATGAGAAAAATACTTCGTATATAATCATTTTTTTTTAAATGTAATGGATTTTATCACACATATTTTAATAAACGTATAATACTTTACTTATTTGACGTATGAAAGCAACATTTTAAACACCACTGATAAATAATTTCAGAATTGCTCTGGATATTATTCCCATCCTTCAGTGAGGCATTGTAACGGAATTTAAAAAAAATATTTTTTTTTTTGCATTAGGTCCATTATTCCAACTAATAATGGTAATTGTGTTTGAAATGCATTTCACAATCGCTTTGGATAATAAATAATTCAAATTTTTTAAAAAAATAGACAAAGTATTTAAATTTAAAAACACTATCGATAAAATTAATTTTTCATTATTTCCCTGTTCCTTATGAATTTAATTAAAGAAACTATTTTTATTCAATTCTTTAAACTGGAAACCTAAAGAGTGCACAAAACTGCAGTTTATTATATTAGTAAAGAATAAATAAAGTTAAACCAGTGTTTGAAAAAAACCTGTCAGAGATAAAACAAGAAACAGATTTTAAATATAAAGATCACGGTGCTTCTTTTATTGCAATTAACATTTAAGTCGTGTTGTATGTGAAATTCCATGCGAGAAACCTTTTAGCAATTATGTTATAAAAGTTTAAAATTTTATGTCGGAATAGTTATGTAAAAGAATAAAACTTATGATAAAAAAAAAACAGGCAGAATTTAAATTTATTTGAAATAAATTAATTTGGATAAGAAAGAGACCCATTCTACTTTAGTATCAGGTAATACTTTTCTGCGTTATTTTGATATTCAAAACAATATAACATTCAAAGCATAATTTATCATCTTATTCTACCATTTCATATATAAGGGAGACCGAGGCATGTTGATGAGCGGGGCAAGATGAAGAATGTCTTCTTTTAAGTTCAGAACTACACATACTTCACCACCATATGGATATTATTAGCACTTTACACTGTTAGACACTAAAAACTCGCACAGTAAAGCCACTTCCATCATTTCGTTGTTTGTTAGATGGTGTTCGTATATTTTGTCTCACGTGTTGTAATTTTCAAGATCTTGAACTTATGATCACGTGGACTAACAGCTAAGATATTAGTTTATTTTTTGCTATGCATGACTACCTTACACAATACGCTTTTTAGAATCACAATTTATTTTTATCTTATTCGTCTGACGATCTTGTCATCTTGCCCCAATTGCTTTTTACTGTTTTCAATTTGATGTTTAGATGAAATTTTTTATTTATTTTTCTATAATTTTCATGAAGTCCATGATCCACAAACTGTTCCATAACATGTTGTAAGACATATAGACCTACAGAAAATATTTTTAAAAGTTTACCTATGGAAGAGATGTTGGTTCAGAAAGAAGAACTTTAAAGTATTAAAAGACAAAAGGCTCGGAGTGTAAAAAAGGAGTTGTACGAAGGAACTGAAGTTTGATTCCTGTAAAAATCTAAGAAGCCCGCACTTCTGACTCTCATGAGGTCAGCTGAAACTTCAAAAGAAAATATAATGCAGTGTCATGCGCAGTGGCGAATCTAGGATTTGTGTCGGGGAGGGGGGGTTAAAAATTTTGTATCGACGTGACAAATGTCAAACCTCAAGGTTTATGTAAACCAAGACCCTTTAACATTACAGACTTTATTCACCTAAAAATAAGAATCATAAAGAACACAACAATACTTTCGATAATTTAATAAAAAAATACAATGAAATAACTAGCCAAAAAAATGTTTTCGGCCGCTTCAACGCTATAAGTACAAGTGGAATTATTAGAAAAGTAGGAAAATTTTCGAGCCTCTCAAGCCAAAAACAATGTTGTCACGTTTTTATTATTTTTTTTAAAAAATGGAAACTATAAACAAACAGTTGTGGTGGTTTTAAATGAAATAAAAAATTCTGGCTTAGCTCTGGGGCGCTGCAGTCCCATAGCCCCCCCCCCCTGGATTCGCCACTGGTTATGCGTGTGATGAGATCTATTTTGAAACTCCATCAGAAGATAAGATCAGATGATTGCTTAAACTTTGAAAATTTGTGTCTAATTTTTGTAAATGAAAATCACTGGTTTTAATTTATGTTAATTTAATATGAGCTAAAATTTTAGAGAAAATAACCCTTTCATCACACACTAATCACGAAAAAAATACTGAACAATATATAAGTAATTAGTGTTATCTCTTATACTTAAAAAATATGTAAATGTATTAAACTTTTATCAGAATTGTCATCTTTCCTGTGGCGAAAGTCATCTTGCGCCAGTGCCGGCAAAATTTCACGCTTTTGCTTTATTTTTTTTAAATGGCAAAATAACTTTGATTATATTAAAATAAAAATTTATTCATTCACATACAGTACAATAAAAGGTCAATCCAATAGTACATGAAAAGAAAAAAAAATTACCTCAAAAACAGAATTTATTTAAAATGGTTAACTGTTAACATCGTCAACTAGCCTAGGTCTCCCCAACAGATAAAGAACATTGTAAATCTTTCCTTAGTATATGATTTGCAAAAAAATATTACAAAGTATCTTACATTTCGATGTTATCCGAATATAGTTGGAAATAACTGCATATTCATATATTTTCGCAATATAATACTATATATGAAATAAGAAAATGAAAATATTAGGAAAACACTATATTTGAAAGTTTATAAGCCAGATGCTCAGAAGGCGATTTGGTATAACGACATAACAATGAAAAAGATTATTTCCGCAGCAGAGAATGATATTATAATAGTGTAATCATAGATAGCCAGGAGAATGTCACAAATTCAGAATAAAGCTATTGAAAATAAAAATTACAAAACGCAGACTTTCATTAATCCAGATGAATTTTTAAAAACTATAATATAAAAATAGAATTTCTTTTATATTTAAATGAAACTAGTATTTCCTTTATTTATGAATCACTCAAGTTTCATAAAAAGAAAATTAAGCTTCCTGAACTGTCTTTTTCTTCCCTACAATTTGCCTTCGTCTATGAAACAAAACAAATTTTTTCTTTAGAGTATGTATCTCCTCAAAAAATTTGTGACTTGAAAAATATTGCGAATAATTATGTCAAAATACAGTACATAAATCATTTATATTTATTTATCAATTGTTTTTCTTGTCTTACGCAGCAAAGATTTAAAAAAAAGGAGCTGATGCTCCGAATTGAAAGCTAATTTTTTATCTTTGTTCTTCAAATATGTGATGAGAAATACTCCCGCCATAACAAATGAACCTTTTTTGTGTATAAAAAAGCAAATAGTTACAATTATTATAAAAAGTTAATGGGTATTACATATAAAAACTCTTTTTTGCTGTCTTATGCTATGAAGATTAAATGCTTGAGATTATCAAAAAATTTCTTAACTTACGGAGCATCAGACTTTTCAAATTATAAACTTGTTTTGTATCAACTATCTCAATTAATAAAAATAATCAAATCATAAAAATTCCAATGTTGAGATGATTCTTTTTTTCTTTTAAAATTTTAAAGCATTCTCAAATATGTAAAGATCTAAAACAGTGATGGAAAAGTCAGCTGCCGTGGATGCGTTTTATAGGAATGAACTTTTAGGAATTCTTTGAAATTATTTGTACACATTAACCAGAAGTAATTTTGGCTCTGGTTTCAAAAGTCGAAGTTAAACATTTTGGGTATTTGCATTTAATGTAAATGCCTATCCAGACCATGCTTTCACGATAAATAACAAAAATTGGTGCCGTTTAGCTCTGTCTGCTTTTGTTAAATTTGATGTGGTTAAATCTTGATTTTAAATTAATATATGAGAAATATATCATTGCAGTGCATTTATAACATCCTATTTTAAGTTTATAAACAGGCTGTAAGCACTGTCTCTTAATTTGTAATGTGTCATACAAAAAAATGATATTTCGCCGCTTAACAAGCAACACCACTATGTCAATTTTTTGAAATTTCGAAGAGGATAAAAATACTCAATTTTTCGCAACCAATAGCGAATTTTATTAACATCTGATATAAACATAAGACCACATGTTCCTACCAGATGTGAAGAAAAATTAAGAAATACCCGTTATTGGTTGCGAAAAATTCGGTATTTTCTTCCGCTTTAAAATTTCAAAAAAAAAAAAAAACTGAAATAGGTAATGTTGCTTGTTAAACGACGATTTATGTTTCTTAAAGAATTACTTTCTTCAATGAGTACTTTAAATGTAGCTTTATAAGTATTTTCCACATCTCGAGTTTATACATTAATTTATCGTTATATTTAGGGATATATTATTAATGACTATTTTTATTTATTAATATACTATTTGATGTATTGAAAGGGAAATATTTCCAATGTATGAAACATACGAATGTTTTTTATGTATGCGTTTATTTATTAAGGTTGAATTCAGAACTTTCTCAATGTTATTTATTTGATTAATTTCATTCATTTAATAGCGAAACTGTGTCCTTCACACATCTACATCATCAACATATGGTTCCTAAAATAATACATTTGATAAAATTTTATTGTTTTCCTGAGAATTGAAAAAAATAATGAAAGATTAACTTTACACTTAATTATTGATGATATTTTCTGTCATATATCACGAATCATAAGAGTTCAAAAGAAAGAACACAGACATCATGCAATTTCAAACTCTCATTGATACATGTATGGCATTTTTCAAAGCGTAGCTTATGCAACATTTGACAATTTTTAGCACATTAAAATACTGAAAAATTATTCACTTGCTTTCTTGTGAAGAGTATATTTAAAAAAGATATTTTACGGAATGCATTTCGATTAAGAAATGTTTAATTGTTTTCTCTCTTAACATCCATTTTTTTTCGATTAAAAATATCAACTTATAGCAATAAGAAACAGCAATTCAATTTATGACAGCATTGGGGAATAAATTATCTTCCTTCTATTTTTTAATTCTAGGTTTTGTATACATGGTATAATTGTATTGGTATTAAAATTCAACTTTTAAAATGTAATCAATGGTAACTATTCTTTAAAAAAAATCAAATACTGATTTCATGTTATTTACTGCGCGCAAAACTGAAATAGGATAAGAATTGGAAATTAGGCTGCGTTTGTTCCAAAAAATACTATTATCTCAGATTCTGCTATTACCGCAAATAAGGAAGAGAATTACGTTTCCCCAAAATTTATTCATTTCGGATTTTAATCTAGCATTCTAGACGTGATTATAATTCTTTAGTATAAATCTCCTCCCCCTCCCTTCCACGGATGCTCATTTATGGAATTGATCATACTTAAATACACGAATACACAGATAAGAAGATACGATTTGCTCTTTTTACATAAGTAATTATGTAATGTTTTGATTTCTATTAAACTAGACTCTTTCTTTTTAAACACTTTTATTTAACTTGCTTCATGTTTGTAAAGAAGAGATTTTGCAATCCATTTTTCGCTCGCTTTCTAATGAGCTAGAGTTTTGAAATTTTGTGCACTTGTGTATTATCGATGACATTACAGTATTTTAATATATTTAAAACTTAATTATCAACCAATTGATTGATATAATTAAATTTGGATTCCATTCCAGTGGCGCCACCGGCTAGTAAGTTTGAGAGAAAATTCATACCAAGATTTCATAATATTAATCATAATGGATAATAAACTAAAAGTAGAAATTTTTTTAAAAAATCTGTATTTTTTACATACTAATAAAAATGTATTTTTAAAACTTGTTTTAATTAAATTTATATGATAGTACCACTCGCAGCGTGTCACCCAATGATTGTCATGGTGTTTATTAAGGACGAGTGCGTAAAATTTTAGATGTTATCAAAGAAAAAATAATATTTTAACCCTTTGAATACTCATTTTCTGTTTGTATGCTTGAAATAACAATTATATTTTCTTTGAGATTGTCTTTCTTACTATAAGTTTTAAACGATCACTCGAAATGACAATATTTACCGTTTCTCAAAACTTAACTTGGGACAGATATAATGCTGTAGGCTTTTTGTTTGAGACGTATATGCTCCACTTCGAAATATACAAAGCGTAATAAGCTGTTGTCTTAGATTTTTACCCTCAACAACAGTCACGCTATTCTTACTATAGGTATTTATTGAATTTACACGCTGAAATATTTACTGGTATCAATATGTCGTTAGTAATGAAAGAGTTAAACTTAGATCATTTATTAAATAACCATAGATTTTCCTAAAAATCTACAACAATATCAGGTTTCAAAATAAGTTCCTTCGATCTATAAAGCAACTTCATATTATATAAAGTAACTTTAATCAAAATGATGAATAAACTTGTAAACTAACAGAATTAATGCTGATACATCTAACAAAACACATCAAATTGAAATTTTCACGTTTTATCAGAACTAAAAAATATCTCTTGAGAAATAAAACTAATATAATAAAAGTTTAACGAAAGTCAAAGGTTTAAAAAAATCAAAAATTGCTTAAACTAGTTTAAAATATTAAAAGAGAGAGATGAAACTTTTGAAAAGAATTCAAACAAATCGAGAAAAGTCAACGGGAAAAAAATTTAAAAAAAGAAAAAGAAACCAAAACTTTTCTTCTTTAGAGGTTATTATCCATTACGTATCATTGCCCATTAAAAATCACTGCGCTTAAAACAAGAAAAATCCATCGATACCGCTCACGCTACAATATCGGAAATGCAATAGGTAATCGACAGAAGAAGAAAGAGTGATTTTTCCCACTACATATTTCTGTCGCTAAAAATGCATGAGCGTTTAAAAAGCTATTGGGTCGATGTGATTTCGCCTTATTTGCCTTGGCGAAAAGCGACCGCACTTGTGGGGGTGGGTAAGGGGATGAAGAGATGCGTATTTGCAAAAGGAAATATCTGCCTCATGCAGAGAGAAAAAGCAGGAAGACAAATCTCTCCACAAGCATTATTTCTCTCACATCGCCCCCTTCCCAAACGTCTTTACCCTTATCTGCTCTTCGAAGTGGGATCGATGGAGCTAAAAGAGCGGCAGCATTTTCTAAGAAAGCCGTAGCTTTCTCTCTTTTCTTTATTTTGGATCGAGCGGGGGGGTTGCCTAAATGGGATGGTAATCGCCATCCCTTTGCTCCCGATGCTCTTTTGCGCTAAATCTCGCCAATTTGGAGAGGAAAAGGTTGCCATTTAGAGGAAAGACTGATTTTTGAGGGAAAAGCACGTGTTTTTTTATTTGTTTTGTTTTCTCCCCTTTTAAAGGAGAAAGCTCGAGTTTGTATACTAACAAGCTCATTGTAGCGGTCTTTAAAATTCAGCTATTTTTAAGTTTTGTTTTCGAAGAGCGAGATATTGATTCAATTTATTTTTCAAACAAGCTTCGGTTTAAAGAGGGCTGAGTATTTATTCAGTGAGAGAAGGTTAATTTACAACGTAGGAGAAGATGCGTCAAAAATCTCTGCGTTCAGGTTTCTGGCATAAATTTCCCGCACTAGATTGAAACAAAAACGATAAAATTACTTTATTCGCATTTAGAAACATCCAATATCTGTGCACTGAGAATAAATATCAAATTAAATAAATTAACTGCGTATTACAAATGAATTTTGATCACAAATAACGACAGTAAGAGACGTAAAATATTCCACTATTGTATACAACGCATTTAATTTTTTTTTGTTTAAGTAAATTTGAAGCATTCAAATGAAATCCCATTATAGCTCATACAGTTTTTTTTTTAATACTTTTATCTGAGTTGTTAGTGTACCAATGTAAGTCTATCAAAAATTAATAATAGTCCTACGAACACACCTTCTCACACATATAGACAAAAACAAAGAGGTACATTGTTACTGAATCCGGCGAAAATTAAAACCAAAATTTTAAAACACTAATTATGGAAACGTAAAATAATAATAGATTGAGTCTTTTTTGTTATATTTGCACGACTTAGGAACTTGATTGAGCTTTCTACATTACAGCGTCTTAAGTTTTTCACTTTATGGCCCCTCTTGGTTTGGACCAAAATTCCACATCAAACGCTTCTATAGAAATTTTTTCACTATTCCAATGAACACATGTATAAAAAAAAAATAACGGTTTAATTATAAATGTTGGTTGAAAGAAATTCACTAAAGACCATTAAGATAAGGCGAGTTGGCTGGATACTGATTTTACAAAATCAAAAATTTAACCTGAGTTTTCAACATTTTTACAAGCTATGATTTTCTCCTTTTATCCTATTGTAATGTGCCAAAGTGTTCAGTAGGCCTTATTATTGAAATATAAAACTTCTTGAAACTCATCACTTGTTTTCAGTGTAAAACTTAGCTTATAAATAAGTAGGCACATGTACCCATTTCCCCATCTCATTTGGCGGAGTGAATCCCCTCTAAAATTTAGAAATAATTATGGGGATAAAATTTGGGATGGGATTTTATTTATTTATTTATTTTCATTTAAAAACATTTAAACGCTGCTTTTATGGTCGACAAAAATAATAATTATGATATTTTTATTGTAGTTGTAAGTGAGAGGGATACTGACCTCTTTCACAGTAGCCCACTTCGAGCATTTCAAATATTCTCAACTAACTTGCAAAGAGGCAGTTATTTGATCTAATATAATTCTCTTTCAAAAATTTTCTATGCATGCACGTTGGTGTTTACTTAGGCATACAAGATCATCTGGCATGCACATATTTTTTCTGATGAAGTTCTTTTTCTGTTTGTTTGTTTGCCTTGAATTGTTTTGTCTCACTGTTATAAATTTTCGTTGATTTAAATACATACTGTGTAACATATTTGCAGTTGATACTGAGTCAAAGACTCCATTTACCGTTTCGACAAAGTCACATTTTGATATTTTCCCCCCTGGATTTGTTCTCTGTGATTTTATAAGTATTTTGTTCAGTCGGTCTTTAGTCCTCTAAACACACCGACTCTTCAAGTTTCTGTTGGACATGCTACGTGTGAGGTGGAGGGAGCTTTAGTGACTGTACCTGATTATCAATTCCTTTATTAATAAAATCAGGTGAAACGTGACTTTTATGTCCTTCAAAAATTAACAGTATGGGCCTCTCTGGTTGAATTTGGGTATGAAACTTTTCACAAACCTTTAAAATATATCTGAGGTCATCACTTTTTTTTATGCACTGTATCAGGGTATATCAGTACCCAGTTCACCTTACTAGAATAACTTGAATTGAATAGGATGTCAAGTTGCAAACAGCAAAAATTCTTCCTTTTACTAAAGACTTCTCTTCTTAACCGTCTAAATGCGACATTCGGTCTGACCAATGTTTGAGAAAAGACATATTCAGAGTTGCCATTACGTGCTTTGGAAATTACCATTATCCATAATTAAAGAAAATATAGAGGGAGTGCCTAGATGCTCCGTTTACCCAGTTACCAAACCTTACGGTATGACAAATTTCATCAAAATGTTTTAAATCAAAATATCTTTTGGATAATTTTTGCCAGTTGATATCGAAGAATATGAAATAAGAACAAGGACTACAAAGCTCACGATTCCAACGTTAACTTAAAGCGACCCCATGTAGAGTCACAATCCGTAGTTTAATATTCCGAGCAACAAAAAGAGTTTAAAATATTTTATAGAAAAGCCGAAGAATTTGCATGATTTGAACAAGCGTGAAAGAGATTAAAGCATTTACAAAAGAAGACTATTAAGACTTCTACCAAATGGAGTCAATTCAAGATCACATGATACACGTCAACTGCATCCGCCAATATAATTTCGTATTCCTTCAGAAGGAATACGGTTGTGATATTACGGCCTTATTCCTGCAAAAGGAATAAAGTCGTAACATCACACCACAGCGTTAGACAATGTGCAGTCAGATGTCGGACGACATACACGTCAATTACACCACATTAATTTAAATTTAAAATTACAGAAAAAGAAAGAATACGGCTGTGATCTCACGGCTTTATTCCTGCAGAAGGAATAAGGCCGTAACATCACAACACAGCGTTAGACAATGTGCAGTCGGATGCCGGACGACATACAGGTCAATTACATCACACCAATTTAAATTTAGAAGTACAGAAAAAGATAGAACGTGACGTCACAGGACAGCATAAAATAATTTCCAGTTACATTTTAAATAACACATAGTGTGACTGTGAATTACTGCCATAGCCAAAAACAAGATTGGCAAATCGTTTAACAAGAAATTCCAACAGACCTCCATAGTACCTTTATAGGAACGTCCAATGTGCCTAAGGCGCCACTACAACTGTTGCCTCCTCCCCTCTTCTAAGGACAAGTTTGTTGCCTATTGCAATAAACTTGTTATGGCTTTTTTTTTTTATAGTAACAGCCACCTCATTAGTGACTATAGTCATAGGAGGACTGCCAACCTTCAATTGTCACCAGAAATGTTCCCCTCCTTTAACCCTTGAGAAACTTCAGGTATTTACAGAGCATCTCTGCCGGAGGTCGATTTCTTCAAAAAAAAAAGACAGTTGCATTGTCCCCCTGAGTGCCCTCCCTTTTTTTTTTTTTTTTTCCCCAAGCCGTACCACTGATGGTTTCTAAGAAGTCACTTTTCCGAAATGTTCGTAACTGAAAAAGTTCAATTATTTTTTAAAGCATTATCAAATGAAGCATCATTTTTCATGCAGAAACACATTTTCTTCCCTACTCTAATTATATCAACACTGAAAAATCTATTTTAATCAAATAATTAGTGGGATACAATATTTCTGGGAAGCATATTCAAGTGATTTAATAGTTGTATCTTTTATTGTAAAAGCTGATGTCTCAGATTGTGCCCATTCATTCTCGCAAAGATTTATGACTGTGTAATCAGTATCTCCACGGAAAATCATTCTCCGATTTGTTTAATGACAGGAATGAAATAGTTTCGAGAAATATCAATGATGTTCTAGTGTATGCTTTTATGGAAATAGCACTTTATCTTTGTACCTCTCAGAATGTGATTCATCTAATACATTAGAAATCAAAGTACTAAAACGTGGCATTCAAGAACTGCTGATACATATCTAAAATAATTTATGCATTTTTTATCAATAGAAACGTTTAAAATCAAAAGAATTAGTGGAAGTTTGTTTACCTTTATTTGTTTAGTTCACTGGAACTTGGATAATTCGAGCATTTTTAAATCGAATACCTCAGAAATTCGAGTTTTTTCTCTGGTCTTTTGAAGTTCTAATTAACATACAGTAAAACTTCCATTAACCGTCACTCGTTTAATCCTGTTATCCGTCATTGTCTAAAGTTGTAAAGTAACGTATGTTTATAGTATTACAGTACATTTCTGTACATTACTACTCTTACACTGAAATTTATATTGGTCGTATAATAAATTATGTATGCATTATTTACTTTCAAAGGATTTTATTTTCATTTTCGTCCCAAGCCAGCAGTGAAATCACGTTATTGTGCTTATGCATTAAGAGACTTCCGTCTATTCGGTTATTCGTCATAGCCCTAGTCCGGACGGTGACAGTTAATCGAAGATTTACTGTAATGCTGAAATCTCCTCTATAATTCGAAACCGACGCTAAAAATTCTTATTTCTTAATTATTTTCGTTATCTATATATATTAGTACGTTGTGTGTGTCCTCAGTGATTGTAAGTGAATAATTTTTTAAGGTTCTTAATTTACTGGAGGACTTCACTGCTATGCAATACATTCAATAAAAAAATAAATTTTCCTGCACAATTGTTTCATTGAAATTGATGTATAGTGTTTGTTTATTAAAAATAAATATTTGCTGCCGTTTTCTCTTAATGAGAATTTTTGGATAATCGAATTTTTATTGCGGTCCTATCAGCTCCGAATTGGCTAAGTTGCACTGCATTTAACTTCTTTAATTAACGTTAAAATGAGTCTATCATCTCTTACCTATTATTCGAATTACGTATTACTTGCGTTTATTTCTTACGTATTACGTTTATTACTTAAGAATCACACATTACTTTTAACATGAATATTTTTCACATTATTATTAGATAAAATTCGCCAAAAAAATAGCGTTTCTAAGGCATTGACAGAAATAATACAATAGAACAAAGACAATGATTGAACAAATCACGACCAAAATAGTTTAACGCAAAAGCCTATTTAATCTGTATTTATTGCATATAGTGCAAACATTTGCATCTGGGATGTACGGCAAAAGAATCAAAAGAGTATCTATGCATGTGAACATGCTGTGTCTGAATGAATTTAGCCATATCATTTATGTTCCGAAGAATGTGAATATAGCGATGACATTAAAACTGTTTGAATATCCATTCACCGCTTCATGTAAATGGGAACAAGAATAAGATTAGAAGCCATTTAAGACAAAAATTATACTTTCAATGATAATAATATAAATTCATAAGCTCTGATACAGAAAAAGGTATGGTAGCAAATTCACACGAAAATATGTTAAAAACTTTAAGAATATCTTTGAAAATGGACTTCAACGAGACTACGACACAAAATTTGAAATTTCTAGAAGTCGAATAAATTTAAGAGAAAATAACTGGCCTATTTTTTTTCCAAGTTTCAGAGCATACAGGCATTATTATTGATAGTTCTATGGCCATTAATTTAAAAATATATAAATATAAATACAATTTAACATGCCTAACTTTTCTTTTTAGTTTACAAAGTTAAAATTTTCTTCTAAATTTAAAGAATAATTATATAAACACATGGTATCTATTGGAATTAAAGTATAGTGTCATGCATATTTTAAAAAGTGAGCCGGCATTCTCTGGTTTCTCAATAACTTTTTATAACATCTCTCTATCTCTTTGGATATAAGGTCACACGCGTAAATTTTGTATAAGCTAACAAGAAAAATTGTGCAATTATGCAGACATTTTGCTGAAATCAAGTACTTCTCATAAAAAGGAAAGATCGTATATGAGGCTAATACTTTGGTCTAAATTTCCAATGTACAGTAATTGAATATATTCATAGAAATATAAAGACAGGTGAATTTTTTAAGTATATAATTTTTTTTAATAAAATAAACACGCAGAAGAAAATATAGTGGAACCTCGCTTAACGAGCATAATTCGTTCCAGATGCTTACTCATAATGCGAAACGCTCGTTAAGCGAAACAATGCAAAATACGGTAATGCGTTCCATGCCTAAAAAAAAATATTCAAAAAAATTTATTTTTCACCTTTATTCAAAGAAAATTATATATAAGATCGTTAAGGAGCTTGAATCATCTTCATCTTATCTTTTATGCAGAACCAAGCAGCATGGAATGCGGATAGAATATTTTCAGAAATGAAAAGCGGAATGAGTGCTAAACACGGACTGATTTACCTGTTCTGTTATTCTTATTAAAAGAAATAAATCAATTACGTTACGTCATTGACCCAAATACGTCAGTCAACCCGTTACGTCATCAATACGTCACATATGTTACATAGCGTATCAACAACTGTAAATGCATGGCAGAAAAACAGTTTTTAAAAAACCGGGGGACTAAAATATTATTGGAATCAAAATATGAAAATAACGAAAGTCATTCTTTCCATTCAAAACGTTTATTACTAGAAATTCGAAATTTTTTTCGATTAACAGTTAAAGCAGGTAACAGTTGAAAGTGCACGCACAAGTGCTAGACACCTAGTTTGATAAGAATTTAAACGAAATAAAAGCTCCTTGGGTACGCAGGCGCAAAATCCGGGACTTTCCCTCTTCTCGTTACTCTTTATGCGAAACGTCACTCGTTAAGCGAGTCATTTTTTTTTCCAATTTATTTTGCTCGTTATTCGAATTACTCGTTACGCGAGGTGCTCGTTAAGCGAGATTCCACTGTAACTAATGTGGTCTAATGAGATTTAATTCAGCACCTATAAATGAAATATAATCTAATGATTTCTTATTAGGAAACACAATTTGGAAAATCACAAATCGGTTCTTCAGCTGAATGATTTGCATGACACATTAAGATTTGTATAACATTATTTGACATTTTATCAAAATACCCAACTTATGTTTTTGTTAATTCAAATCGTAGTTTTTACTCTATGACATGTTTTTTCCCCCTAAAGTTCTAAATTTACCTTATTAGTAAAGTTAAGAATAGGTGATTACATAGTTTTGAATCTGAAATGTTTATTTTTAGGTATAATCAAGCAAAGTAATAACAAAGCAATTGCATAGTATCGATTCTTCCTGCTTTTATTTTTGCTTAAAAGAGTCCTAAAAGACGGCGAATATTCAAATAAAATGCTTGCGTAAAATGCAGATTACCAAGAAGGCAAAAATAAAATCGTTAGAGTTAAATGAAATCTATTCACTGTAACTACTTAGGGATAATTCTCACGACCATTTCTAGAATTTAATGTAATCGTGATATGTAAAAGGGCTTAATTTACAATTGTAATACGTTAGGAGAATCTAGTAAATTATAGTATACAGCGCTGTATACAGTAATTGTACAGCGCTTTTGGAATTGCAGCTTTTAGCGCATTTATTGCGCATGTGATATATTTTTTCCATCTGATACTATTCGCATTTTTATCTTTACTCGGATTTACTTTCAATTTGTTTTTTCATATCTTTTCGAATTTGATATGAAAGTTTATTATTTTTTTATTTTATTGTTTTTATATTATGTTTTGCTTCATATATATATATCCTCAGTCTTTCAAGATGAATTCCCATATTTCGAATCATATTTTTAAATATTATGTTTGAGA
Source organism: Araneus ventricosus (assembly GCA_013235015.1). Taxonomy (NCBI): domain Eukaryota; kingdom Metazoa; phylum Arthropoda; class Arachnida; order Araneae; family Araneidae; genus Araneus; species Araneus ventricosus. The sequence continues at coordinate 420,009 of BGPR01000230.1, forward strand.
ATTCCTGTCTGGACGAATATATTCCTGTTAATATTATCCTGCTCTAAGATATAATAAAAATTTCATTGATTATATAACATAGAATAAAAGGACTTCAAGCATTTCAGGACTATTTATAAAAAGCAAAAGGCACTCAGTACATGGTCAGATCTTCATTTAAAACCAAAAAGAATACCAAAATTTTGCTAAAATTGCCAAATTTTAAGATAGTGATCATCTTAAGAGCCATAAAAGAGGGAGGAAAAAAACCATAAAATTTATTAATATGCGTTTAAAATAAAAGAAAACAAGCGTCTAAAGACAAAATTCACAAAAATAGTAGGAAAGAATTCGGAAAAAATAAAAACGTCAGAAGGAAAAATCTAATAGGGCACAACAATAGAGTTAGAGAGAGGAAGGCAGGCCTTTTCAAAAGGAAAAAAAAAAGTTCTCTTCGTGGAGGGGGTTGAAAATGAGTTAAGAAATATGCCTTTATAGGTCTGTTAGAGGTTAAGAGGGAAGTTCTGAAGAATTTTTTATACCATCGTTCTATGGTGGTTTGAAAACATTACCAGAATTATGTATTTCAAAATGCTAACTTTTTGTCATTTTTCTATTACAAATTTCTCTATTTACCTGTACATTTTTGTCTGAATACACATTCTCAAATTTTAGGCTTGATAAAGCATAAATTAGAATATCACAATAATAAGTATCTATTTAACTTGAATATTTAAGTTCAAGTTAATAATAATTAAGTTTAACATAAATATTTCGCAAAGGAACACTTAATTTTTAGTGAACTTAGTCAAATAAAAATCCATCAAACAAGCATCCATTTCTGTATAAAATAAAATTGTCGTCCCTTTATAATGATATCTTCATTACCCAATTTCAATGTCTTTATTAATAGTAATAAAAAAGCCATAAAAAGAAGTGAATCTGGTCGATCTTATCAGGATCACCCGTATTTATAATTTAATTACAACATTTAGAATAATAGCCAATAAATTCATTTATTCAATTATTTTATTAAAAATTTCTATTTAGAGATTATACGGTTTGAATATGTAAAATTATAACTAACAAAGATATGACCTGTTTTAACACAGTTAGGTATAAAAACAGGAATAGAGATAAATATGCGACAAATAATGTTTTTCATACTGCGAAAGTTTATTTAAGTGGCTGTTTGCTTATTTTTTTTTTTAACGGTTTTAATGGGATATCTAAGCAATCGTGAGTTTTAAAGCAGTTTTATTGTTTCAGTAAATATTTTCTCAAAGTATAAATATTCATTTGATGTTACAAAATTTTTTTTAATTACAAATAGTGTTTGCAAATAAACAGTGGACAGAAGGCTATGTTTTCGTTTTTTCTGAAGGTAAATATTCCTATTTAAAAATGCTGCAAAATTCATGGAATCAGTTTATCTAAAAGCAGAATAAAAAAATATATTGTCGATAATAAAAGAAAAACATTACAATCTACAATTAAAAAAGAATTTTAAAAAAGTATAGACAGAAGTCACTAAGTCCAAAACTATAGTTTCGAGATGTGGTCGGTTTAAACTTAATTAAGTTTAGTCGTTATGATAAGTAGCAAAATTTTTTTTACAAATTTCTAACTCTTACAATTGATTTACTGATGTTTATATTACAGGTTTCTATCACGAAATAATTAATTGCAAATTCTAATTGACTACAGTAGTCCGACAAAAGGTTTTTGTAGACTTAGTGCCTTCTTCCTGAACGACGACAATATAAAAAAAAAAGCGAGCGCCTATGAATATAACTAAGGTAAAATGCTTAATTTTTTTTAAATAAAATCTACCAACTCAAAGAACCATTGTAACGTTATTAAATTGCTCAGTTTGAACAGTTAATAACATATTTAAAAAGTGATTTGAATCTAAAAATCACAGTTTGCGTCGTCTTTCTCTTAGAGATGTAGCCAAATGTAGAGCTAGATGCAGAATTCTCTCTAAAAAGCATTTATCTTTTAAAAAATGAAGAAAGTATAGAAGCATTCAATGAAAATTAGATGAATCTAAGAGATTGTGATTGGAAAAAATTCTATTTATTCCCGAGAAACTTCGTTCAGAGTCTAATGAAACTTTTAGTAAGGGATAAAATGGCTGTTTCCTGTTTGGATATAATGGAAAATTCAAAATAAGGAGAGATGAAGAGAATGTAAAAATCAATTCCTGACATTATCTAAATAATATTTATTGTTAATATTTAAGGAGGAAATATCATCTCTATCTACACACATATAAAACTGTAGAACTCCATCAAGACAAAGCAAGCAAATCATACTCCTAAATCCACTATTAAATCCTTCGAAAAAATGAAATCAGAAACTGTCATAAATCCAATACACTTAACTCACATTCCTGTTAAATGACTGGGTGTATCACACATGGATTTTTACGCGTTTGGACAATTGAAAGAATAATGAACGATCGTATATAATATATAACTATTAATGGGGTACGGAAAGTCGTGGAAGAGAAGTGAAAAAATCAATTATATTAATTATACTAATAGCATTATCATCATAGAAATTAGAATATGGAATAATAGAGCAATCAAATAGAATGTTTAAAATCTAAGAATTTTATATCAAAACCTGATATATATTATATCAAAATCTTACAAGATATGTATAAAGAAGCTTTGTATTATTTTTTTTTAAAAACTTCTTTTCGATTAGAATTTCTTTTTATTGAAAATTCTTAAGCACTAAAATACAAGAGAGATCATTTGCAGCAATTTTGCACTCAAATATTTCTGGTATATTTTATAAAATGAATTAAATAAATAAAAGCACCAGAATAAAACAAACTTTTTTTTTACAAAATATAAGGGGAAAGTATACAGTTTTTTGTAATACGGAGTTATATATCACTACCTTTGGTTCTAAATCCGTAAATTTTATAAACTGCCTTAAACTTTCATTTTGTATAAAGAAGTGCTTAACAGTTTTGCTATGTAAGATCTTGAGAACAGCTCCTATCTCTTCATTTTTGAAATAAAAAAATGTTAGAAATCGCCGAAAGTGATATGGCGATTTTTAACTTAAGATTATAAAGACGTCTTTTCTAAACTTTATTCTCAACCCATTACTGCAGACGTTTAGTTTCTGCATATAATTTTCTAAAGAAGATTGGATGGCATTAGCCGTCATGTGCGGGAATGGATTAAAAGACTTATTTGCAGGTATGAAAAAAGTAAGCATAAAAAACGCAGAAGTATGTTCATTCAGCATCTACGTACCTTTGTAAGTATTTCTTAAATGCTAATGGTTAACAAGAGCTCTTTTCTCTTCAGTAGACCACTGCTAAAACCTCAAGAAAAGCGGTCAAGCATCAGGCATATATCAATCTTTCCTGAGCGAACAAAGCCTTCGGTTTTTTTATGACTGCTGCCTGACCCCCTAGGTCCCATTCATACTTGACCATGGACTCCCCTTTTTTTCACTTCAATCCTTTCTTTTGCGTGTGAAAAAACCCTCGACACAGCTGCCTTTTCTTCCCTTTTTCTTTTTACGGGTCGGCATTTTGTCATTGTCTGCTCACACAAACACCGTTCAATGTTAAAGAATGGGGCAGTTCAACCATCAAGACAGTAAAAGAGATGCGTCTTTATCTCGTCCAGCATGCGAAGAAATCGTCTCTATGGGACTATAAAATCTCATGTCTATTTTTATGACAAATATAGCAGATGATCGAATAATCAGAAAAAAAGTGGTTAAAATGCTCTATTTGTGTACAGACAGACTGTCAACAGATTGACGACGAAAAATCGTGTTATCTGCTACGCGTAGATGAAACTGATAATGTCGATTCATGATCGATTTAAAGCTGACATGTGAAACTGCCGAAATGTAATTTTAAAATGCATGATTTATATTCTTTCAAGCGATTATATGATTAACTTGGTTCATATAGGAAACTGCTCGACTAATATATAGTGTTTTCGAGACTGTAATGCTTGTAAAAAGACATCTCCATCATCATTAGGGAATTGCATTGACGAGAACTTAAGGAAATTAGTTTGGTTTTAAGTCTTTTGCGGCAGTTATACTTAATCAATCACAATTTTCGTAACTAAAAGCCTGACCCTAAAACATTTTACAATGTTTCAAAAACTTTAGAATTTTCGATGTCCTTAAAAATATTTTTAAATCACTTTCTCTAGAAAATAATCGCATTGAAACAGCAGATTTTAATAAGTGGAAAACCAGTTGCCTGCGAACTTATTCATCATTCGAAGTTGGATCCGAGATTCTTCTGTTTAAGACGATCTATGTCTCAAAACCGAGAAATTCCTTCAATATCCGAATATTACAAAAGAATTTTTCTTTTCTTCCTATTGAAAATGTTAGATTGATAAAATTTCTCACATTGTAATACCTAAAAACTACTAATTTCCTGCTGCAAGAAATATCTACGACAACTGATACCTGTCAATTGTGCGTTCTTTAATCTACCAATTAAATAAGAGAATAAATCTACTTAATTCGATATAGAATTTGATCTTTTTTATTTTAAAGTTTAGGAATTTCACAATGAAATTAAAAAAACTCATCTTTAATATCTCGTCATCAAGCTTGAAATACACAACCACTCTCACAGAGAATTTCAATTGCTTTTCAAGGTGGTAAAAATTCAATCTCACGGATTGGGGGGCGCCGTGTGGGCTTTGATTTTATCTGAATTTTTAATATCCAAATACTGCAGTAATTAAAATATATTAATGAAATCAAAATTCTTTTAGAAAGATACCCAAAACCATTACTCTTTTCTCAAACTTTTCCCAACTTTTTTTTCCCTTCTTCCTTAGAAATATTCCCAAAACCATGATACTTTAAATCTGATATAAATACAGCATTTAGTTTTTTTCACATAGAAATTTGTCGAGAAATATATAAGAAAATAAAATTGAATATTTGAAAAAGTTAAAAACCAGTTTTGAAGAAAAAAAAGCAGGTAAGTTTATGATGATTCCTTAACACAACTTCAACATTCGCATGTATTTACATTTTACATGTAACACTTGCTGCAACTTCTAGTCATTCTGAATTATAAATAATTCGGCGTAACAATAAATAATCACAAATCGCATTTGCTCAAACAAACAATTAAAAAATTATTTCGCATTGAAAAATGTCATATAATTTCATATTGAATAATTAATAAGTTGCCCTTTAAATGGAGAGCCAATACTTTTAATTAAATCTGTTTAGAAATTTCAACAATATCATTTTCTATACACAAGATCAAAGCTTTATTTTGGAACGATATCCCTTCCCAGTCCCCTCTTAGACATTAATACTTACTGCAAAGTATTTCTTTGTGAAAAACAAATTCACACAATAACATAGACATATTCTTATCTTTACCCTCAAGATCCGAAATACACCACAAAATAAGCTTAAGTAATTAAAATTTAGGTAGTAGAATTATGTTACTCATGTAAGAAATTACTTCATTTACACAAAAGCCGGGCGAGGCATGTGCAATTTATGTATCGAGACAAATTCAGCAAGAAAAAGGTCAAAGAACAGAGAGAGAGAAAAAAGAATACATTGGGGGGGGGGGGGGGGGGGAAAAAAAAAATGGTGGTTGATTAATTTCCTCGTATGTGTTTCAATGCAGTTCAGAAACAAATAAACAAGCATATTGTATTATGAAAGAGCATCACGTATAAAAGGTGCCACTTTCTAACTTGGGCACATCTTCAGCTAATATTTTCACTAAATAGATCCGAATGCAAAAAGAAAAAGTGACAGAAAGAGACATTAAGTTTCATTTCTAATTATTTCCAAACCAATTATTTTTTACATTATTTTAATTTATTATTGTCATTTTTTAGGTTTATTTGTTGACTTTTACGTAGTTGCGTAACCAAAGATTTTCAGTTCTTGTGAGGAATGTCATAAGAATCCCTTTCTTAAAAACTACTTTTTAAATGCTCATTTAAATGAATTTACCTTTAATAGTAGATGATAATACGCGAGAATTTATGGAAATTTTTATAATAAAAATTAATATTATCGTACTTAATATTTAACATAGGCAAAAAAAAATGATATTAATCTTTATATCAGAAAATTCAAGGCCCGGCAAAATTTCAGCTGTGAACTTCTTTTATTATTTTTTCTGATAAGCTTTATACAAAATTTACATTATAAGTTTTTTTTAGATGATTTATTTGACATTATTATTATATTTTTGATAGCATTATTTATGAGCCCTCAGTGGAGAAATCCGGAGGTGAGAGTGGGTCAGCAATGGTCACTGGTGAATAGTCATTGGTCAACGAAATCCTCGCAAGCCATTGACCATTAAAGGGTAAGCTCAGCTGTGTCCACCTTTCCCCTTTAGCTCCTAAAGCACGCCCAGAGGCTCAACAAAGGGCAGACTTAGCGACACAAACAAGTCTTTCACTGAACCAACAAAAGGCCACACGAAACGGAGTCTCACTTCTCTGGGCAGGGAATGAAAGGTCAGCATATATATCAGGTGATTTACATTTTCCAGACAGATTCTGACACATCAAGTATACGACTACAAACAGGAAAAATCTGTTTTCTAGGCCTGTCTTTATTTATTATTGGCTGAAAAACAGTTGATTTCAAACATCTTAGAACCAAAATAAAACGTAAAAACAAACTTTTTAGATGCTTTTCTATCGATTTTTTTTTTCTAAATTATAGCATATTTTGCCTTTTTACTATTATTTTTATTCAAAATGTAGTAAATGTTTATGAACGTAGCGAAATATTAATATCGTTCAGTTAATATTCTAAATGGAAATGACCGTTTTGACTGCATTCTTTCGAAAAACAAATTTTCCATTTCGTTTCTAGAGATTAATAGTCCACAATTTTTTTTAAACATTTCAATGAGATTTTCTGACTAAACAAGCATATTAACCACGATAAGACATACACGTTCCGTTCCCATACAAAATACTCTCGATGGATACTTTTGGATGAAAATGTAAGAAAATATTAAACGTGTGAATTTCTACGTAATCAGATATTTTAAAATTGAGATAAATAGCTGGAAAGAACTTCGTATTATACTAAAATAACGAAATTTAAGTAAAGTCAATTAAATCCTATCAAATTTTAATACTCACCCACGTGAGTATTAAGATTTACAACTGCATGATTTAACCTTTAAAAAAATTATAAAAATACTCACATATTTATATTCATTTTCCTGAATCCGAATCTGTTGTTGAAACGAAATACTTCGGACGTAAGCAAATAGCTTAAAAATACACTAAATCTAAAAGGGAAAACCTGATTTTTTTTTTTTAAATTATGACCAAACATGGCAAAAAAAAAACCCGCAAAAACTTTAATTTGAAGTTATTTAATTTGTAATTTAAATTGTAAAAAAAACTATCTTTATCGCATGAATTTACGTGCTTATTTTTATCCTTTAAGATCTTAATTTTTCTAAAATTGAATTTTACATTCATATCTAATATTAAGCAAGAAGCAAAAAGTTACTGTATTTAATAAAGTTTGAGAGTGAAGCCCTTAATACAAGAGTTTCAGCATTATTTAGTAGTGAAATAATTATAGAAAAAAATTCACCCTGTCCAGTAGAGCTTAGAATGCAAAATAGGTGCATGGTGCAGCAGTTAAAATTGTCGTTTTTGCGTCCACTTGAGTACATTTTCGTTGCATCCTTCAAAGAAGAAAAATTCGCAAAATAAAAACAACATAAAAAGAAGGCTGAGAAGCTTGTCATTTAACTTAGCTACTCTTGTTAACCATTTTCTTCCAAAAACATCCTGCAACCACGGAAATAAAAATTTCAGCTCTCAGTAATGTCAATAAGAAACTTATAAAGCCAAGGGGGGGGGGGCAGCTGCCGTCTGATGGATGGCTAAAATTGCAATTTTTAGCGTTTCAAAGCACACAAGATACTTTATAGTCGACAACAGCTGAACATGTTTAAGATAAAAAGAAATCTATAACAGCCAGATTGGTAATCCGCTATAAAAATATTCGTAAATTCTAAAAACGCACAAATCAATGAATTGCAAACAGATATAATTTCTGGTTTCTATCCAATATGACGTAAAGCAGGTGGTGGAAACCAAACAGTATGAATTTCTACAAATAATGAAATCCTGAAATCCAGAGACAGATGGTCCTCGTGCCTACTTCGACCGTTCCATTCATCCGTTTTCTGTAAATAAAGCTGTGAATATCGTTTTCACCCTGCAATCTAATATTCAATTCGCAATCCTCCCTTCTAAGAAACTCACATTACTGGATGGTGTTCAGTATGTTTATCTGATCAAAATACAATAGTGGTGCTATGAAAAAATTTCTGATAATAATGCATAATATATTAGCAAAGAAACGCACGTGTCATTTTTCTTTTTCTTTGAAAAAGATAGAGACGTTAGAATTTTATTAAAACTGATCAATACAAGAAATAGCATCCAAATAGAGAAAGAAAAGTCTGTACCATTCAAAATAGTTTATGCCTTCTCTTATTTTATATAGCAAACCTTCTTAATCATTTACCAATCCCGCTACGATGTGCCAAGAAAATTGTGAAACATGAAGTACTCTTTTGTCAATTTCTGTTATGTAAGCAAGCATAATGACTAAGGAAATTACATTTTAATCGAAAACATTTCTATAAATATACGAAATAATAGCATTATTAAATTTCTTCGTCTACTTTTAATTAATACTTTATATTCTATTTTTTGGTCGCTGGTTTATATTGCTAAGAAGCCTTGGTTTATTACAAATAGTTTGTAATTTTTAAAAAATATTTTATAACAATAAAAATAATTTCTGACATGATTATTCTAAAATATGCAACGATATCTATCTTTAAAAAATCATGCACAGTGATTCGAAAGGGGGAAAAAAAATCGAATTTTGTGCTTCGTGCTTTAAAAAAATGCATAGATGAAAAACTGTAAGTTAACAAATAAGTTAAGGATATTAACGAACTTAATGCCCAAGAAAAAATAATATGCTGTCATATCCGGTTTTAATTACTGTTACACAGTATAGTACAAATTTATAGTAATTAAGATATACATGTTGAAGTTTAACACCTACGGTATTATTAATTTCCCTTTTCTGATTCTAACTGTAAAACTGTAACTATCAAATGTTATTATGCCAGTTTGGTATGAAATTCATAGCAATGATGCTTGCAACCAAAGAGAAACTCTATAGGAAAGACTTCGAAATGGTGGATAAATATAAATATTAAAAACTGTATCAAATTCGTAAAAATTCAAAAAATGAAGCTCGGAATTTTTTCCCCCTATTCATTCACTCTATAGTAGCCTCTAGAAAATGCACTGAAATTTCAGCATCTTCTTCCGAGAAATGATGGTAAAATAATTTAGCGGCTCAAAAATCAGCATTCTTACTCATAATCTTTTTTAAATCCAAATTACTAAGCGCAATAATTTAAGCAACACTAAAGAGAAAATTCCTGCTCCATCTTAATCTATTTAATTCCCTAGCTCTTTAATTAAGAGGTGAAATCAGGAACTAAGTTAATTAATACTCGTCAGAGTCAACTCCCATTAAGATTAACAACTAATTCCTCATTTTAAAATTAATAGGCGACAAAGATCTAATTAAAAATCGTAAGGATAAAAAAGACCCGTACTTTATAACGTAACAAATCAAAACAAGTTCGTTTAAAAGACATCAGGAAAAAATAAAGCTTGTTAATTTAAAGTTTTTTTATTTATTTACTTTAAAGTAAATTAAAAACATACTAAATATTCATTGATGATATTTATTTTAACTACATTAATATAAATTTTTGATGATTTTTAAAACGTTTTAAAATTTGTTGATGACTATGTATACCTCACTAAAATCGAAGTAAAACACATGGAAAACGATAACAATAATACGAAACATCGAAAAATTAAATTCAGAACAAAAACGAGCAAACTAATCTGTAAAGTTGTCAGATATTTAAAAGGCACAGAGTAAAATTTTAACACGTGACCTAAGAAATATTTTAGTTTTTGTTGTATTATTTTCAGTAAGTCTCCGTTTTTGTTTTTTTATAAGAATAGTCAAACATATTCATTACACTAATATTCCGTGTTAAAAGTTATAAACATGCCTGAAAAATTAAAGGAACTGAGAGCGAGATTTATTCGCCTAAGTATAATATTCATTTAATATTAATTAATAATTACGATTAGCTCAAGAAAATGGATCAATAAAACTCCTCCAAATATTTCACAAACCAGAAGTTATTTATTTATTCTAACTGGTATAAAATTCTTGAATATTTTATATGTTCTTTTTTTTTTCTTTCGTATGTTAATCATTAATCATGTATATCTTTAAAATATCATGAAAAGTTTTAAGGGAGAAAAAAAAGAAATTGTTTCGAATTATCCATGCCAAAAAAGGATTAAGAAAATATGAATAGAGGAATATCACGCTCTTTTGAAAAAATTGTATTTAAGAAGCCACCATAAAAGTGAATGAAAGAGTACTTTCCCCCCTCATAAAAAAACTAATTAATCGCTTTAATTTGTTAGGCTACCCATCAATAAAAAAAATTAACTTACCATTATTTAATAATCAATTTAAAGAAACGGTCTTCGATTATAATTTCTGCAGTGGAACATGTTACATCTAGACTTCTATGAAGCAAAAAGATATTTCATAGCAATTAAGATCATAAATTATATTTTTTTAAAAGTCATGGATCACTTTTAGACTGAATGCTGTGTTTACTCAATAAATATATGTAAAATTTAAAGATTCTGAAGATTTATTAAATATTTTTTTATTTTTATACCAGTTTTGTATTAACCCTTTAAGTCTCCCGCCCGTCAAATTGACGTGCATCGAATTATCGTATTTTAAGGCTTTTAAACTAAAATTTAATCATTAATTATCTTTATAATTTGACATAAAAATTACGTAGAATCCATAAGCATCTCAAGTATTCTTTGCCTTCTTAGAAGAATGAAAACGGCAGTCCCTTTCCAAAACAGGAGGGGTCATCTTATTAGATAGCAAAAAAGTGCTATCCTTAAGGGGTTAATGCGCATCAGTGTGTTTTAAAGTATCTTATAAAATCCACAAATTTAGAGGGAGGGGGGGGGGAGATTCACCATAACTCAACTTATTAAAATACCTATTAGCATCGTAAAATTGGCTTAAAATCTAGCTCTTATAATTCGGACTTCTATGCTTTCAAATTGTTTAAAGACGAGACAAAAATTATGCGATGGGTTTAAATGTTATTATACGTGGGGAAATAAATGTTATGTAAAAAAAAAAACTATGAAAAGAAAACTTGTCACAAAAGATTCATGTTCAATAGAACGCCGTTGTCTTGGAAAAATCATAAATGACAAACGACATTTATTTTCTAAACAATCGGCACTTTCATCTATGTTTATACATAAATATAAAACTTTTCACAGCAAAACAAAATTCTTTTGTGCTCAAGCATTTCTGGATGTGTCTACCAAAACTATTTGCCAAAGAATAATATTACACTAAATGTTTCTCCTTCATTAAGAACAGAATATTTCTTTTGTTGCGTGATCAGAAGAGTATATATATTTTTTTCCCCTGGTTATCATTCCTCGCTAATTAGTGGAAACAGGAAACAAAATTTATTCACCCTCAAGCAAAACAAGCAAAGCTGTGTCGCTTGCATAGATTTCTTTAAATTTATTCAATCAGTAGGCAGTCTATCGGCGGTGGAAACAATAGACTGAAATAAACGCCGGGGTTTTAGAAATAGGCAGAGAGCATAAATCGGCAATTCTCTGTTTAAGATATCGATCGAGTGTTAAATGAATTCTTCTCGAAAAGAAAGATTGGTTTTCTGCTATTAATAACATCGATACTAGAAGTTTCGCCTTTTTACGCTAATGGTGTATAATTAACATAGCTTGATTAATTAGCGGCAGAGAAAAGCCTTTATTAAATCTCGGAATAAAAATGTTAGCAAAATATTTATAATCATTCTTTAAGTTGCTCTTCGGTTTTAGTATCGATATCAAGTAACTAAGCAAACACTAAAATTTTTACTTTTAAAAAAATACGCTTTCATTAATTGCGATCTCCCCTTTTTTTATTTCTTTTCTTTACGAAAAGAGAAAAGAATCAATGCTCTTTTAGCTCAGTGTTATTTACAATAACCTTTTTCTTCCTAATTTCTCCATCAAACTTTATTCATTTCGAGATTTTATTTAACTTCTATTCATCCGATAAAATCGTTCTTACTTATCCGTAAAACTAATTTTGTCATTGACCTTTTTTTTTCTGTGAAAAGAGAAAATTAATACTTCTGCTAATGCAAATATAAGATTAAATAACTATCCGAATAAACTGAATAAAAACAGCATATATTAATATATATTTGCTGAAACACTTTCTGCTTGATTATTCTATTCAGCTTCGATATTTTCATTCAGTTTGTAGGATGTTTGTAGGAAATAAACATATTACAAATATTATGAGTTATACAAATTTTAAGAGTATTTCACGTAGAATATCTGAGAAATTTTCTCGTTCTTTTTTTTACTTTTTAAGTCAAAATAAATATATTAATTACATATTTGATTATTTCAATAAAATTACATAAGTTTTATTTTATTGAATTTTTTAAAAAGAAAAACTTGTATTATAGAGATTTGTTTTAAACGGAAAGTAACTTGATGCTGAAGAATACAAATATTAGGGGAAAAAATATTTATCTGGTTCAACAAAAGAAAAGTGCCTGGAATAGATTAGTTTATTTTATCTTTTTTTATGGTTTCAAAGGCACTAATTTTAGTCTAGCTTTTTTTGCTGTATAAAAGAAACATAAACAAAAGTTAAATCACAATCATCTGAAAAATAATGGATAACATTTTTGATATCCTAAAAAGAACGAATTAAACACAAAACCAATAAATTAAAAATCAGTAATAGGTAAAGTGCAAGAAGGCCTTTATAAATGAAATAATAGTCAAAGCTTTCTTACAATTCAACAGCTCCCATTTTACAGAGTAAAACGGCAAGTAAATTTATGTGCTGTTTTCCTCTAAAACTATCTTTTAATGCTACTCATTAAAAAATAATCCTTCCAAATGTCATCTTTTCTTAACAACAACTTGTATTTTAATATTTTTTACCACACTTTCTCAAGCAAACTCATCATAATTCAGATTAATTGTTAAATCATTCTCAGCGCTTTCTTTAAAGAAGAGGGTTAAAAGTTATCTAGCACCTTTTAAGAGAACGCAAAGCGTTTTATAAAAATAAGGAAGAAATTTCTTTTCTTCCTCCGCTTTAAGCTACGTCTCCTGCGAAATTAAGAACAAGTTAATTTGATATAGAATGAGCACTTTCAAATTTTTACTACCCGAAGACCAAGTCTAGGAGTGTTCAAAGTACACACACTGGTTGTTTTAGCACCTAAAGGCGAAAAAGTTTAGTACAAATATTTGTTCTCTTTGTGGAAGTATCCTGTCAAAATACGTTACTCACAGCCCAGAAGAGGGAAACAAAATAAGAAAACTGTGTCTCCTGAGATTCCGAGATAGGCCGTAATAAAAAGAAAGGAAAAAATTTCTTAAAGTATTCCTTAATTTTATATTGATATAGCAAACCCTCAAAGAACGATAATAGAATCTTCCCATCTCTTGTATTTTACAGCCTTTATTTTTATTTACTTTTTTTTTCCTTTGTGGTTTTTGTTGAAAATTTTAACAGGGTTGATTAAAGTTTCACTGAGGCAAATACTATTTGTTGTTTAAGTTCCACTTCAGTACGAAGTTTTAACTCTTAAGTTAATATACAGAATACATTAAGTTAAAAAAATACTCTAGTAATCAATTATTAAAATTGAAACTCTATTTTTTGATAAGTTAAAACTTAAATTCAACATTTTGTGAGATAAAAAAGAAAAGAAAAATGGTTGAAATAAGTAAAGCATAAATTAATTCATAAACATACTCAAAACTATTTATCCATATATCAGAACTCCTTTGGGGTATTTCAAAATAACAGTAATGTGTTCATTAATCAATCACTAGATTAAAAAATTTCATAAAAAATTGCTTCGAAAAGTATATGGAAACGATTCTTTTCGATATTTATTTATATTCGAAGAATTTTATTGTCGTACATGGCAACAGCGAAAACTTTTTTTTATCTTTGTTTCCGGGAGCAATTGCGCAGCTTAATGAAAAAGTTATGTTGCTTTATTGACAAGCAATTAACGTTGTTTATAATTTCGAATTTACCGAGCACTCTTTATGTTTTAAACCATTTCATAAAAAATTCCTAAATCTCTGAATAAAACCAAATAAGATTTTTTTTATATATATAATTTGTTCTACATTTTTAGAAACAGCTCTTTACCCGTAGATAAATTTAAAGAAGTCATATGTTTCTAAATTCATTTTTTGACATATTTTACAAATTTTTCAAGCTCTGCCTTCTCATCATGCCGTGCAAAGCAAAACACAACAAAGTAAACATAATTTATATACTGCATGTTTTACATTCGTACATGAAATTTCGGTTTCTTTCAGCTTTCTAAGATTAGTTTCTCTTTTCGATCGTTCTCTTAAAGAATAACGGATATCTAGGGTTCCTAGAATTTTTTAGTTGAAATCCGGCCACGCCGGGGAGAGAGGGCAGAGGCAAAGTATAGTCCAAAATTCTAAAAGCTGCCTATCAACAACCCCCTTTCATAACACTAGCACAGAGTTTGAAGAAATGAAAACACATTTAAGGCGTCAGAATTCAAAGAAGATACAATTTCTCTTAATGTTTGGTAATTAAAAATTAAAACAATAACAAAAAAAAAATCAAATACACGGCCAAAACTTTTAATTTTCAGTTTGAACTGGGGCCTGGATAAGGAGACCCATCCACTTTCTCATCAACAATGGATCTAAACAGTGTAAATAATGAACTTTCTTTCATTGGCGGAATGATGTCAGCTTTCCCGAATACGTCAGATTTTTTCAATTTAACCAAATTTCTCTCTCGCCGCATTCACTGGCGTAAATCCGGACACTAGTTCGGACGTGAGCTTAAAATCTGGACGTACGGTAATCCTAAGGATACCTCAAATTACTTCATAAGTAACAACTATGATAATAAATCAGATCTATATTAACACATAATGTCGTTTTTCATTATTCGACTGATTGTTACAGGAGACACTAATACACGTCTTTTGAAAATTCATACGGTTAAGTTGTTAAAATAATAATTATTATTGGGTTCTGTAATAAAGATCCTGTCGGATAACAGAAACTTTATTAGCTTTAACAAAAACTGTTATTATTAAATGAATGAATTAATTTTTAAACAATATTGTACTTTGGAATTATTTTATTTTATTCCATTATTTTAAAAATACCTGAGAATTAAAAACACAGGCTCTTTACAGCATACTGTCATCACTGCCTTAAGTAAATTGAGAAATGATTAATTTTGAACGCATCCGTACTGTAATAACTAAGCATCATTTAACTTCCCTAAAAATATTAAATTATTTGTAATATCTTTGTAAAGTATTTACATGATTATTTATTTTATAAAAACAACAGTACTTATAGTACTATTATTTCTGTAAAATAAATAATCACATGGAAAGATATCTAAGAATTAGACAACATTTTACTGTCAATTACATCTTATCATTAAAATATATAAATATTCATGCAAAAATCATAAGTGACGCATGAATCAAAGTCTAATTGGTACTGCACCCTTTCTAAATCGCATACTTTATGAATATTACATTAGCACGAAATCTGAATCCGTGTTGAAATTATTAAGAGAAAACTATATGATGTCATTTTAGATAATTTAATGCATTAAGTCGATATTAATGCATTAAGCATAAGTCGCCCTAATGCATTAAGTCGATATTCTGAAACAGTTTAAATTCTCTTACTTAAAGAATATATTAATGTTAATTATTTTTCAAAATCATCTCACAGAAGAATAAGATATTTTAAACCTTTT
Organism: Araneus ventricosus; assembly: GCA_013235015.1. Classification (NCBI taxonomy): domain Eukaryota; kingdom Metazoa; phylum Arthropoda; class Arachnida; order Araneae; family Araneidae; genus Araneus; species Araneus ventricosus. Next base: position 436,020 of record BGPR01000230.1, read on the forward strand.
TCTTTTAATAAAATTAATCCTTGGAATTTATATTATTTACTATTAGCCTGTATTCTCCCCAAGATACAATTAACACATTCACTGCCACAGACGCGCTGGCATGTCCAGAACTTATTAACTAATTAAATTACCCCTTCTCTACTGTATTTATGAGATGCCAGAGAAGAGGTCATCTAATTAGATAGATAGTACGAATCTCAGGCGTGAATAGCGACAGCGAATGTGTTAAGTTATCTCGCACATTATTTAAGCATGATGCCTTAAATAATTTCAAAATAATTGAAAACATTCTTCTCCATAGGTTGATTGCGCAAACTAAATACGTAATCAGACCTTTCATATACACTTCACTTAATTATATCGATACTCAATTCAACAAAATTTTAATGTCGTGGGTAATGAATAAACCATAAATCAGAAATGGAACTAAAAAGAAATCATGTTTTTTTTTTATTTGAAACAAAATAATTAATTTAGGAGCTCTTAAATTTTGAAATTGGCTATGTATATATATATATATATATATATATATAGAATATAGACCTTCTTATTCTACTTTAAACAAAAAAACTTTGAAAAGGAAATATTTTGATTCCTTTAAAACCAATTTCTGAAATTTAAAAAAAAAGCAAATAATTTCAATTGAACACCACTACTATTTTCACAAAATATAAAAATTAATGAAAGAATTAGGAAACATTTCTTAGAACTACTAAAACACTGATGGAGAAACAAAAACCAGTCTCTAGAACCTTTTGACACGTTATATATTTTCAGCTGTCCCAAAAATGCGGTCGTAAACAGGAAACCAACAAAACACCGATTATGGCCCATGGCGTTGCTATTAGGGCAACGTTGAAGAGGGAGCGTTGAGGAAAAGGAAGACTTTTTTTGGAAAAGGGGCAAAAAAGTGGGGCGAAATGGGTGGTAAAAAAGGAAAGGGGTCCTTTTAGGGTTGAGGAATGTCCTTCACCATGACCTTCCTCCTCAAAGAAACAAAATAGGCTAGATGACGAGAAGTGTTACGTTACCGTACGTAAGAAAAGTTATGAGAGGGGGCATTTTGTGACCAGCAGATGTTTTCCAGTGAAAGGGGTGGACTGCTGATTTATTGGACATCCACCCAACTCTTTTGCCCAATGGTCAGTCCTCAAGGGGTCATTCGGAGTAACCCAGCACTGCGTTAATCTTGCCAGTGGGAACATTGTTCAGCAGGTCTCTTTGAATAACAACGCTTGTAAGACCTCCAAAGCAGAATAGCCCAAGGAATTTACGGCGACAGTTTTAAGAATATATTAGGAATTTTATGTGATTTCCATACAAAAGGGACATTCTCTGAACTACTACGTTATCTCGCACATTCTCGCATGTGGTCGCATCCTTTTGTAATGCTCTTTTAGAGGACAGCCCAGATAAACTGCGGAATTCTTCAGCCAATGCAGCTGCAGGTCATCAAAAGAACATGACCACTATCAAGTGTGAGTAGGGCCCAAGCAAAAGGGTAATTATCCTGTTCGAAGTACCAATTTAAAGTACGTTAAAAAGTGTTTCACTCTATAAGCTTACGTTTGAAGAACTCCTACAGTATTTATATGCGCTAATGCATAAAATTACGATGAGCTTATGGAATAAAAGAACGTAAGCATATAAGGAAAAATTCTTTAAATATTATATTTTTATATTTAAACTTATCGATCTATTTTCTGAGTTACTAATAAGTGCAATAAAAATTTATTAGAGTATCATATTTTTTTTCAAAAATTATTCACTCTTGCAAACATTTCCATCAATCTGTAACAGTATATCTTTAACAGTTTTTCCACTTACAACAAAAATTATGAATAAAAACTACACTCAGTTAAGCATAAGAAAAAGATAAATGACCCCCTCCCCCATTTTATTTATTACACATATATATGACGTGAAAACTGAAAAATCCAAGGACTATTTTATTCTAAAAAAGCGAAAAAAGATCACGCTGTTTATTATTTTGTGTACGAACGAACGTTTTATCTTTTATTGACTATAAAGATATGATATTAATTCATTTTCGGCAAATTTTTCCTACCTCACATATTTTTTTGTACTATTGTTGATTAGTAGCAACACATTTTTAAAGTTTTCATAATACCTTTGTGTGTATGCATATGTAGATAATGTTTTGAAAAGAAAATAAATGATTGCCAGAAATATTCTCAAAGTTTTAATCGTCACACAGACTCGCACAGGCATGCTTAAGATATATAAAATACTACATTTCCCCTTCGAACTTGATGACGTAAATACTAAACATAGCACTGCATCCGTTTGAGGTTCTCGAATGCCATAAAAGTATGGTTTGTCACGATCTAGAAGTTTAGAATAATTTCAAATTAAAAGTCTGTCTCCTCATATTATATATCGAGAATAACGACGGGAAATAGTTATTATAACTGTTATTACTTGTTACTATGCATGACTAATAAGATGAAAACAATACAATAGAGAATCTTAAGAAAGTAAAACTAAGAAGTTTAGAGTTCAAACCAAATGAATGACATTCAAGGGTTTATGCCCTATTAATTGTGGTATTTACGTTCAGCATAACTTCATTATTAGTAAAATGAGAAATATTCCATTGTCTTTTTTATCAAAGAGATATGCTCTGATTCGTTTTCATGCAGGATTCAGAGTACGATTTAATATTCCCCTCAAATATGTGTCACCGCTGCAAATTCATGTACGCATTTATTAAAAAGTTTGAAGTGTAGTCAATCTAATAATAAACTTCATGTAATACAAATCTGTCATTAGCCAATATTGACAATACACATATACATAACCATTAAATACACAGTACCATTTGTTAAAATTAAAATGTAATATATGGTGTGAATAGGACTGACTGGAGTTCTAGAGACAAAAATTAATTTTTCAAAATATTTCGATCTGATTATTCAGATGTTAAATAAAACGAGAAAGAAATTAAATACTGGTAGTGTACAATTAAAATTAAACCAAATATAGTGATTTAACTGAGTTACCAAATACTCGTTCTCAATATCGATTGATATACAATCTCGAAATATTCAAAATAATTCCTTGCGTTTAATGAAAATGTTAAAATTACTTCTTGGTTGCTTTTAATGTTTGTTCTATCCGCGTTAATTTGAAGACCTTAAGAACCAATTTTCGAAAGAAAAGGCCAAAGTAATTAATTAATATTTATTTGGATTTCTTTAATGAGATCTTTTTATCTATAAAATTATAATAATAAAGTGTCTGCAAATTTCAGGGTGTGCGAACATGAAATTTGGTGGACTTTTTCTTCTATGATGAAGTTGTTTGCTATATTGTGGCCACTCTTCAGATAATTCTAAAACTGTCACTATAACGTGAAATATGTGATTGAACAATGGCCAGCAAAAACATTAAATTATTTGTCACGACACAACATGTTGTTATTTTCTCGATTTATATTGTGTTTCAAATTTGAAAATTTTTTGTACCAACTGATCAGAACTGAATTAAGGAAGCAAATTTCCAAAAGCATCTGAAACTTCCCTCGGGTGTAAATTTGTTAAATTTCATATTTTCCCAATCACATTTCAAGTCTTTAAAATTTTATTGAATTCTTCATATGCTATGTTTGCAATGTTTTGGGGATATTTTCACCAAAAATGTCACCATCGACCTCATTCTCAATTTAGTATCACGATAATAATGTAGTATAAATTTAAATGAACCATTATATAATTTTCTTAAATGTGGGTAAAAAGCTAGGATTCCTATTCGTATCCCTATGGACAGATAATTTCATATTTTCAGTTTATTGTAAATATTACGTTTTTAATGCCTCTTCTAATCTCTAGAGGATAAGACTTTTTAAAAATGCAGGCATAAATAGTAAGTAAACACAGTAGAGAGTAAACACAGAAAATTCTCCATAAATATCTAAATATTATTATAACCTTCAGTAAGTAAATTCTCGGATTACCTTGTAATGTACTTCCTTAAATTATTTGCAAAAAAGTTGAGATTTGTATGCCATTTTTTAATAGTTCATATGAATATTGATTACAATGAGTATGTACTTAACAAATATTTGATTACAAAAAAAAATCACTTTTCTCTCCGTTTCATAAAGGAAATATGCTTGCGATTTTAAAATAAACAGGCAATTGCCAATAATAAAAACAAGATGGAAAGATTTCTAATAAGCATATTGTTTACAAAGATGAAACTTCCAACCATGTTCCTATACCCAAAATTTCTGATTTGCAAATTTTAAAATACATATCAACCGTGATTTTCCCCCATAATAAAAATATTAATATTACTAACTACTAATATTCTAAACAAAATTATTCCTCTGATTGTGCATTTCAGAGCGCAGATTCTCATTATTTATTAATAAGATTATATGATGAATATTAATATTTAATAAATATATAACTGCCTAATAATATATATCGACCTAACGATAACTAAATAACATCGCAATACATATTTTTTTATTTAATTTTTTATTCATTGTAAGAAATAACTAAACAACCAACGAATTCTTTTTTTTCATGTTAATTTTTCTTCTAAAGCAAAAATAGATTAAATTTCATAATCATACTTTTAAATATTACAAATGGAAACATCTAAAGAAAATGATTGCAATCATTTTTTATGTCTATCCTTACGTATAAGAAAACTGAAAAAGGATACACTAACTTCAATCACATATAGTATGTTGTCAACATTTTATAATCTTTTTTGATGTTTTCCATCTTGAATGAGCACTGATTCTTGTTTGCAAAGTGATAGGGTTAAAAAAAAATCCAGGATTTTCGGAATACATTTAAATCAGAATTTGTTACCAATTATTAATCTTTTACTAATTTTCTTTATTTTAATTTTACGTACTTTAGAATGTACTGTTAATGTACACTGTTTCACGATGTCTGAAGGATATTTCAAATTGAAAAAAAAAAGAATGTCCGCATTACATTACTAACAAAATTTTATAATAACTGCAAACAGAAATGTTTTTCTTATGTTACAAAAGCATAAAAGCCGAAGAACAATAATATTCACACATGTTAGAAAATAGTCATTTTTTAAAAAAATATATACATTCGCATCTGTCACTTTGTAATCATAAACAAAAGGCAATTTTAATTTTTCTTTTCATTTATCAAAAAGTTTGTCCAGAATTTAAAGCTGGCGCAAAACAACAACCTCAAATATGTCATATAATATTCCTATAGAAATATCAGTTATAACGATAATTTTATTCCTATTGAATGAAAAGATTAAAATTTTTCATTTGTAATAAATTAATTTAAAAAAATTCCACAGCTTAACAAGTACAATTTTTGAATTTCTTATTGAATAGTCAAATTCTACTATAAATATCTAAAAATATAAATATCAGAATTATGTTTAACATAAATATAATGTGGTGTAAATATTTTGAAAGAGAAGAATCATTCTATTTAAACAAAGTTCTTAATTATCAACGTATTCAATTAAAATCCACAACAATCTGCCACATTATGCAGTTCAGGAAATGTTTACTATCAATCTTGATGTTTACTATAAATCCCCATAACTTTTATAATTAGTTATTTCGATTTTAGTTATTTAGTTATCTCAATATATAAATTGTAACATTAACGCTATCTACATTTTTAATAAGGGTAAACACTGACTATAATGTATGGAACTCAGTACTTTTTAAAGCAGTGCAAAATTTAATGATACACTTAAATGACAAAATAAAATTCAAAAATTTCCAAAAAATGCAAAGGTTGATCAATAAATCTTGGCATCAGCATAACGAAATCGAAGATTTTGAATATACATTTATTTTGACTAATGTAATTAATTTTTTTACTGGGCGTAAAACAAGTTCCGATGCAAGTCCAAGCACAGTTTAATGTATTTTCAGTTGTCTTTCATCTATTTCGTTATATTGTTTACATTTTAATTTTCATACAGTTTTCCAGGTTTTAATTTTAAACTGAATATGTATTTTATTAATTGTCTGACAATTAATTAATCTCTACTAAAAACAAAGTACATATTATTTTAGCAAAAAAATTACTTATTAGGAAGGCAGGAATATTTTTTAACTTCATTTTCATTTTGGAACAGCCAAATGGATGCATTTTTTGTAACAAAATAAAGTCTTTTTTTTTTTCGAATAAAAAAAAAATGTCTCTGACAAGATTGGATTTCATTGTCAAATAATTTTGAATCATCATTTCGTTAGAACTGTTTTCATTTTTCAAGTTATGTTTTAATCATAATGAGTTATATAAAGCTACAAAAGTATTTTTTGTTTTGAAACAGCTCAATAAATGCATTTTTTAAAAAAGATTTATGCTAATATTTTCAAATTAAAAATAAAGATTTTTTTTAAATCGAAAATAAGAAAATTTTTGTCTGGAAGAGGAATTTGTATCGTATAATTACGCAATAGCTGTCATTAATTTACAAGTTTTATTTTCATTTTACAGGGCATGTTTTACACAATACAATTTTTTCTGATATTATGTTCTCCATTTACACGAGCTAACAAAAAAGTGCGATTTGGCAGAATATATTTCGAAATAATCAAAATAAAAGATCAGATGATTTAAGTAATATTGAGGGGAAAAAGTGATCATGCATTGAAATTATAATTTTTCATGAAATTTTAATTTAAAATGTACAAAAGAACTGAACTACACGACAGGGAAAAGTGCGATTTCAATGTAGAATGTAATTAACTTCTTTAATTGTAAAATATTTCAGACCCTTCACAAAGTTAGATAATTTGTGTTTAATTAATAATGAAATTGTCAATGATACTTATTACTTCGTAGAAGTGACATATTATAATAAAAAAATAGATACATGGATTCAAAGAACATTTTCATATTTGTTGATTTAGAATTTGCTAATGATATTAGAAAAAGTAGAATGCGTTAAGATGTAACCAAGGCTTTTGTTTAGATTAAAATATAATGTTAAAAAGTCGATGAATTAAAATGTGAAAAACAATCCATTGTCTGAGATATGATTCAAGAATGCATAAAAGAAATGCTTAAAAAGGGTTTGGAGCAGAAAAATGAAAAACAAACATAATTTTTTAAAGATGTTGTGAAAACTAAAATGCTTTGAAAAAAATGTCCCTATTGATAAACATCACAATATCAAACTCCTTCTTGCTCCAGTCAGGTAAGTGCTTTTTATAGCTCTTGTCAAAAACAGTAAGATAGCATCTTGCTTATGCTTTCTTTAGAACTGCTATCCTTTATTCCACTTTCTGCTTGATTTATTCGAAATTCTGCTATGTGCTTTCTTTAAAATCTTTCCTTTATTTATTTCAAAAGAATGAAATAATATTCTGCTGTATAATAATTCCATTATAGATTATCTAAAACAATAAGATAATATTTATTGAAAAATCCTATTCAGCTGTTCCCTCCTAAATTCTTCGTAATTTAAAAGCATGTGATTATTTCAGAGAAGTTCTTGTTTCTATTTGCTTATTTAAGAGAAAATAATTGTAGGCATAGTGTTCGTTCAATAACATTACATAAAACCTACGAAAAAATTGTATCTCTTAATTTTATCAAAATTTCTTTATAGCTAAAGCAAAAATGTCATAGTATAATCATGGATAAAAAAGGAAGAACACATATGTTCAATTAATTTTGTGTACTACTTGTAAGGAAATGCAAAAGAACAAAAATTGAAGGATATTTTTTTTCCTTTCCAATATTTGAAATTGAATAAAAAGAAATTATTTTATCTAAAAAAAACTCAGAAAGAAAACCTTTACTTAAAAATTATTTAGTTATTTTGCATACTTGCAACATTTCTGCAAACATCACGAACAATTCCAGAAGAAGAAAAAAATACAATGTTTGTTTACTTTTCAAAAAGTTTCTTTCCTCACCAAGGAAAAAAAAATCCGAACTAACAAGATGCATGGAAAAAATATATATATCCAATATCTATTAAAGTCAGTTAATGGGTCATCGTAGTAATTCGTAGTATTGACCTTTTAAGAGGAAAAAAAAGATCCATGAATGGGAGGTCAAGATCAGATGGTGCCGAAAAAAATGTTTAAAAAACTACTACAACAGCGCCACTGAAAAAAAAATCGTCTGCTGCACGTGTTTTAAGAGATTTCTTACCTTGATTTTCGCCGGTCCTTGCCAATCGTTTGAAGCAATGATTTTTGGGCGAATCTGAGTTAGTTTATCTGCGATGAAATAACGGTCGTTGGAAGAAGAGCAAGCAAGAGATCAACAAACACTACTTTCACTGCAAACGAGTAATCCGTCCCCGATGACGAGTCTCCATGTTTCTTCTGCTAGCAATGATTTCTCCGCCGTTCTACAGTAACAACAAATTTAACAACCGCTACCTGCGCCCTCTGTCGCTTTTTCCTGTCTCTAGTTTTTTACGAGCGAAGCTGCTCTCTCTCTTTGCATCTGCGATTTCGAGGAATTTATGCAGATGAAAGGGGTTTCTTTTCTTTCCCTCTCTGTGTCACCTTTAAAGAAAGGGGGAAAATACGGAAAAGGATGGAGATGTTAGGAATTTGTGGATTTCAGTGGATTTCTGCTTTTAGACTTGGAGTAAATTTTTAAAAGGACTTTTTGAAAGAAACCGCAGCTGCAGAGGAAATTTGGGGTATTAGGGAATATGTATTGATTTCGCAGGGCTCTTATCTGTAAACTAAACGGGATTGTTATGCATTGCGCATTACATACAGTGGTAGTTTTTACTTATCTCTTTGATTTCTTAGTAATGCGCACAATGCGAAGATCGTTCTTGTTAATAAATATTAAAACATTTGCTTTCAGGTTATATTAACTGATTTTTATTTATGCTTCCACACTATGTTAACTGTTTCCAGGTAATAACAGATGGTTATGATTACTGTAAAACAAGATTCTGCAAGTAAATTTTATGAAATTTATTCTATTAAAACAATAAACAAAAAATAAATTGGTGTGTGGGGAAGGGGGTCCCAAGTGTTATATTGAAGCTAAAAGTGTAAAATGAGCTAAATTCATTTCTCAAAATTTATTTCGTAGTTTTTTCTGTTTAGCAATTTTTTTTGATTAAAATTCCAGGTACGAACAATTTTAATTTTTAAAGTTATATTATTGTATTGTATATATCTCTCCTATTTCAGAAATGAAGCGTTGTAATGAAATAAAATTACCTCTTAAAATAAACCACTGATGCAATGAGCAACAATCTTCCCTATGAACTAAAACTTTGTCAGTAGATAAATAGATGCATGCTAGAAAACCTCAATAAAAGTATTTTTAAGGCCGCATTTATTTACTTCCATTAAAATTATAAATTCAATTTTATTAATCAACTTCTTTCTTTTCCTTTCAAAAAAATTTCCAGTATTTTTCTATTAAATATTTTATAACACAATGCCATAATAATCTTTAGATGTTTAAACAAATATTGGTGATATTTCAGTGTACCTAAACATTAAACTAATTAAATTATATCCTTCAGCATGATTGGAAATGTGGATTTTAAATCGTTCATCTGTCTATATTTATACCAAATGTGATTATTTTTAGCATTAACAGTTTAACATGGAGGCAAATTTTTGCATTGCAACTTACGTTATCAGGACACGTCTGCAATATTCGAAGTATAATTTGCTGTAATTTTTTCCTAAAACTTATATTTTAAATATCGCTTTTTCCTCACTACCATAAACATACCTTCATTTTGTGAGAAAATTAAATGCAAAATTTATTTAATATTATATTAAGATTTTTTTCTAAGGGCTTCTTATCTTTGTAAAGGGAATTTTAGGTATCAGTTCAAAGTGTAATAAAAAATGCACCTTCTCAATTTGCAATTAGAATTTTTATTTTTGTCTCACAAAACATTTGAGATAATTCCTTTGTGGATATTCATATTCTACCTGGCGAATTAATAGAATTACAAAGCATTAGCGTATGAAAGAAAAAGTTTATTTTGGCATTGGATATTCGTATTAATTTTATCATGATGGCACGCATTACAAAAGCTGAGGCACATCAATTCATCCCCCCATTATTTCAAGAGAAAGTTGGTAAAAAAAGAAACGCATTTTCATTATGCCCTTTTGAGATTAAAAAAAAATTAAAAAAATGCTAGACCAACTACTTTTTTATCTCCCTTATAATGACACGAAGTAATGTATGAGTTCTTCTTTATCTGTCCCTCTGGATCAAACTTTCCAACGCTTTGTTTCTTATGCATCGTGATGAAGGAAAATTAATTATAGTTGTTGTTAAAATTCAGCCAAGCGGTAAGCGAATGACCGTGCAGTGTTTTACCTTTTCTCCACCCTCATCTATCGTGCGTGATTGAAAAAAAAGAAAGAAAAAAGGGGTAAAATAATAGGATTCAGAGATAAGCTTTAATTAGATGCAGGATACCCCTTAATGAACCCACCCTCGTCTTCCGATTGGCCCGCAAAGAAAGAAAATAAAAACGCTTCTTTTTAATTGGAGCGCAGTTTGCATTAAAAATTACTTTTCGTCGCAATTAGTTTTTTTTATTCGCCCATTTTTTGTCTAACTATCTGTTAACTCGCATGCTTGACGTTAGAAGAGCACGGATCGATACGGCGACGTGCAGGGACTCCTCTAGGGCAACCCTAAAAAGTGCGTGTTAAAATAAAATAGAAGGTGAGATTTTCGCATTTATTTCGTAAATCTTGACCTGCCTCTTTGCCTGCATATTCGCTTCCAGAACTTTTTTTCTCCCCCGAAGTTCCTTTATTTTTTTATTTTCCTTTTTTTACTCTGACTCCAGCCTTCTCCGGCGCGTAGGAGAAAGAACGTAACCCTCTCCTGCCAGAGATGAAAAACAAAAAATGAAACTCTAGGAGTGGCTGCTTTTCGTGTTTTATCTCTTCATTTGGCGATTTAATTTCTCGCCATATGAAAACATTTAACAAGCGAAAAGCTGAATATTGATAAATTTCTTAATAAATTTGTCTCTTCTCCCATATTTATTCACTTTTTTGTGTGTTAAGATAGTAAAAGTTATTTTTGGAGTACAAATCAGGCCTCAAATATAAAATAATCTTTTAATATTGTTTAGTTCATAAAAAATTTAGATGAATTCCTCAAAATCTTTATATGTTATGCTCAACGCCAGGGGTTATCAAATGTTTAAATTTTGTACCACTTAAATAAGAGCCAAAATATATTCTCCATCCAAGAAAGCATATTCCGATTAAAAAATCAATGCATCCTAAATGGAGTGTTTATAATAAAAGAATAAAGCATTTTAAATTTATAGTATTCAATTATATTCGTAAAAGAAGTATTGAGATTTTTAAAAAATATAAACATTCTATATACTGTAGTAAATAGTGGGTAATAATACATAATAGCAAATATTAAGATTTATTATTGAAAAGTATTTATGCGAGTCTGCTTCATTGTAACTAATTTCGATATCTTCATTAATTTCAAACGTAAATCAGGTGAACTGGAATGACGCTACTATACCCAACCTAAATTCTTGAAAATATCAAATATTTTTTTCAATATTAACCCCAAATCTGTAACTGTCGTATAGCCATGAGGCCACCACCAGTGGCGGACAGGGTCTGAAAATAGTGGTTGCCACGAGGCAATGGGGGGCGGGGGCCCTATATCCACATCTACAATGCTATCTTAAATACATTTTTTAATTTCATTTATTACAAATAAAATAAATTAGAATCAATAAGTTAATATAATTTATTCCTAGTCAGTATGCACGCATTATACATATTATTGGAAGTAAGAAATACCAAATATAAATACAATTTTATGATAGAATCTTAAAAAGCTTTGGCGGTGGATAGTACACTGTAATTTTGGAATTATATTGTCATTTGGAGAATTTGTTTTTTAACCAAACTGAAAATAAAATGCAAACTATTTAAGAATTTCAATATTTTTAAAAAATACTTCTTACTGTCAAAGATTAACAACTCAAAAGTACAGAAGTGTATTACATGTAGTCCATTTCATTAAGGGCAAGTCAACAAACTTTGGAGTTCACTAGTGCAAATCTGTCAATAATTACTGCACCCAAATCATTTAAAAATTCCCTTTCAATAAATAGCAATATTTATGATTTCAAGTTCTCCTCAGACAATGAATTTCTTAATAATGTCTTTATGATCTTTAGCTTCGAAATTTTACTAATATCATTACATCATTCATCACTCAAAAATGGATTTCAAACTCCTTAAAGGTAAAGTTCTTTTAAAATACACTATATGAGCTACTTGCTATTCTGCTTAGAAAATACACAGGAAATTTGCTACAAAAAGAGTTCTTCCCTTTCTCTCTGTTAGACACACACATCCTGGGGGCCCTGTATTGACTTAGGTGTAAGGGGGCCCACTTGCCATCGGGCATGCTGGCAACCTGGCCAGTCCGCTGCTGGCCATCACCATAGGCGTGAATTTAGGGAGAGAGGAGACGACAGAAACGGAAAAATATACATGTATCTGAATAAAGAAATTTAAAACAAAATGTTAAAAGGGGGTCATTTTACATTCATTTTGAATATCCATTTAAAACTCTGAATAAAAATTGTACCACCTAAAATAATGTAATATACCATTAGTTGTGCATGTACTCCAGTTTAAGAAACACTGCTTCGTGCTTTTACCTATAGAAAACGCATACAATAAATTTTTTCTATCTATTAATTTTTAAAATAGAATCAACTAATTTTTGAGCTAAATTTTGAACTCGCGAATCAATCATGTAATTACTTTAAAAAAATTATTATTTTGTGAAAAATGTATAAAATCTGCTGACTACAAATATCTGCGGACATTATTCGAAGACGATTGGGCTTATATAACTACTTTCTAATATTTTTGAATGGAAAATATTGCAATCCAATTTAAGTGATTAAAGTAAAAATAATCAGAATTGTGACAATTAAAAAACTTATTGGGATTTTACTATCGAGGAATTATAAAAAATTTTACATTCATATCGAATTTTTATAGTCGAAATAAATCTCTTGTTCCTTACAACTGTATTCTAAATCTAATAGTTTCCACATTGCTTTAATCTCACTCTTCCCTGCCGCAATAAATGCTGTGATATAATCTTTTCTGGTGTTCTCGGGTCATACTTGTTCAGCTATTCAAAATTTAAAGCAAACTTTTTACTTAAATAAATTCACAGTCTTAGAAAATTATATAGAAAAATTAATAAGTGTAATTAATTATAGAATATTAGAAAAATTAATAAGTGTAAATGCAAAAGTCCTACACTTATTTTTTAATTCATTACTAATTTTTAAAATCTAACTAAGAATTCCTCAGTACATAATACTTTGCAATTTTCACTTTTTAGTAACACAAAATATATTTTTATAATTTATGCAATACCGGATGAAGGCAACGCCTCATTAAAAAAGTATGAAATGATTTTGCAGATAAAAACACAACCTCATATAAAAGTAAACAATTCTTCAGTATCTCAGAACTTCAGTACCGGCATAATAGTCGAATTAATGTAAGACCTTATCCCTAAAGCATATAATCGCTACAATGAAGAATTACCACACTGTGTGTGTGAAAATGGAAAGATGATAAATGTCAGATAGTGTTTTAAAAGAAAATTCTTTGATTTCGTTAAAAAAAAAGACATTATGATTTTTTTAGTTACCTAAATATTATAATGATAAAAATGAGTTTTTTTTCTATTTATAAAAACAAACTTCTGGTTTCATGGAATCAATGTTATTACGAATGATGCATCAACTTCGCCATATGTAATTCACGTCGTATTCCATTTTTCAGAATGTATAAAGGAACAATGGTGATAATTGAGCTCCATATTCTGTCTGTAACTTTAGATTGTTTGCAGTCTGAAATAATTATTTTTTTTTACTATTATTAATTCTAATCTATTGGGCTAATTCTGAATTTCAAATAGAAAGTAAGAAATCATAGATTAATATGAATTTTTTGTAATTTCGGTTCTAGCAAAATTGTTCATTCAAGATTGATCTTAAAAACAGATACATTGGGCCTCGCTTATAGTGATCACTTTGAATCAAAACAAAGGTGATCATTACATCTTAATGATCAGTACATCCAAAATGCCTTAAAGGTAATACAAATTTGTAGGTATACGAGAATAACAGAAAAAAAAACAGAATACAACATTGTTGGTAAGTACTCATTCGTTTAAATTAGAAAAAGAAAATCGATACAATGTACAGAACTGAAAAGAATTCATATGCATTTAATTTTTCAAACTTTCTCTTACAAAAAGTTATCAAAAGTAACTCTTTTTTTTTTTTTTGAGTTTTCAAACATTCATTGGATAACCCGTTCATAAATGTTCATCACAAGATTCATCAAGGTATTGGACGGTACTATTGGTACGAAGGGCTTGCAGAGTTTCTTCTGCTGATGATGGTTTCTCTTCTGACCCCTTGTCATCATCAGTATTTTCATGTTCTGTGGCGTCATCTCATCGAAGCCGATCACTAAAAGCGAATTGTTGATCAATAGAACCGGCGGCGGCTCTATGTGTTTAGATACGGGAGATCCGTTCCACGCTGTTTCGATCAGTACAACCATAGACCTCTAGACGGCTATGGTACAACCACTTGATCGTTACAACTGTGATTACAAGCGGCGACTACTTTCATGACAATTGCACAAACAGTCATATTTTTCAGTGCGAATTTCCTAAGTGTTGAAAATATTAAGGTTGAGGGTTATATATTTGAAGGAAACGAAAAAAGCATGTCACAGGAAAAGATCACTCATCGTTTGGAATAAAGTCAGGCAACTATTTGGAAGGTAATCGAAATTTGAAATTAAGCACAGAAGTACCGTAGGCATAATTACTAGATGTCCGATCAAAACTTATGCCCCACCAGCCTGGGCAACTTCAAATGGCATAACATCGTAAAACTGGAAATCAGTCAAAATTCCCCCAGAAATAGCTGAAGCCTGATAATGATTCAGAAGCAAATTTAACTCCCAAAGACTTTTTAAACATACGAAACATGAAATATCACATACAACACAACAATGCATTTTTTTGTTTACAAACGCGTCACAAATCCACTCTCGTACATTTTTAATACAGACTCGACCATATCCGTACACGATATAATAATAATATGCATTATGCAGGGCATCAACAAGGTCTTTTTAAAATTTCAAGCTTTTATTAAAAAACAAATGAATAGAGAAATTTGCGAAATTTGTCATGAAATTAGGAGTAGGTATTCAAGGGGGGGGGGGCCTCATTTCATATACTATCTCTCTATATAAGTTGCACGACCTACATCGAAACGGCACGTAATTTCTTGCTATGTTCTCAATAGTATAGCGTCATCATGAGCGATAAATGAAATAAAATCTTAAAGGAACCTTTTTAAATAAATTTTTCAACGATCTTCTGTTTTAGGGCATTATTATATTACATCTTTGTTCCGTACGCGGCATCCTTCACATCGAACCTCACGGAAAGATGCATATCCCATGATACATTACATATTGTGTCTGTCCTTGAGTAACAATTATTAGGATTTTTAACAGCTTGTTTTTCACCTACAGGATACCTGAAATAACAAATGCAAAGTGATCCCAGATTTTGATAATGGCTGAGTACATGGGACAAATTTGATTAACTTATTTCCTAAACTACCTTTTCAGTAATTTTTTGAAACTGTAAAGAGATTTTGTGGGCACACTGTATATATCCCCTCCCAACAGAAAACTTGTAAGCATTTTGCATATAAGTGATTTTGGTCATTAGCCAAGGGTATTAATCCATTAACACCCAAATTAATTTAAAGCATAGATTTCAATAAATTTCTATTGAATTATGTTTAAAACACCAAAATTTAGTTAACTGTGACGTAAAATTGAATTCGGAGGGAAAAAAATTTCTTATTTTTAAAAAATTATTTTAGAAAAAATATGAAAAAAGATATTAAAAAATAATTTTCAAAAGCATTTTTTAGCATAAATATTAAAATTTTTGAAATATAGTAAAATATCAAAAAATAAAAACCACGTTCAAAATCGATGCATTAATTCAAAAATAAATCAAAGAAAATATCAAAAAATATCAAAATGACGACACTTTGACTTCAAAATCTGGCTAACTGATTGTATATATACTAACTGCTGAAAATAGTTTAGGAGTTTGGTAATACTATTGACTTCATAGACAAAGCAAAAAAGAAACAATGGAATGCAGATTTCAGTCACGGATGTAACTGTCCTAAAAATAGGACGCTGGGCGTTAACGGGTTAATGTAACGGGAAAAAGTACTTCTTTGAGATATTTGTTTTCACTGTCATGAAAACTCCAAGATCCAATCAATACTTCATTCTTTAAAATATAAAAAACAGAATTGCAAATCATGAGCATTTCTTTATTATTATTATCTCACTTTATTCCATTCCACTCAGTTTGTTCTTCCTTTATTACTTCACTTGCTAATCACATTAAATCTTTTGCTTAAATGAATCAATTTAAACTGATAAACTTTGAAGATCTGACTGTTTAAAAATGTAGTATTTTTCTATTACATCTTTTGAGGTACGATTCAAATAGAAAAAAAAAACAATTCTTGTAAGAATGATGAAAGTATAAAATTCTTCGTTATATAATTTGTTTAATGGTATATTAACATTCAGGAAAAGCCATTTAAACAAAAATGGAATAAACCTATTAAACTGTTTATTTTTAGAGTTTTATTTATTGTACAGAGGGATCAGTATATTTTAGAAAGGATATTTTTCTCTTACTGATAGCAGTTTAAAAAAAAATGAGGGAGGTTTTCTGTCAAGTTGACGACAAGAGACTATAAATCACAACTTCCTCATCGAATAGCATTAAAGATATATTAATCTATATTAATTTGAAAACTTCATTAATTCTACTGAACTACTGCCCTTAAATCAGATTATTTATACTAAATAACTGCATGAACTATCCAAAACTTTACATGAAAAATAACTAGACTTAAGCAAGAACAGTCTAAACAGCTTAGTATCAAGTGTCAGACAATCAACTCTTCATTGATTGTGAATCAGTAATTATAAGAGTATAATAAATGCTTTTAAGATATAAATTACTAAAATTTTTTACTCTAAGAATTGTCATAATTAGAGATTACAGATACAGGCCCCATTGGAAAAAAAATGTTACTTGTTCAAAATTTGTTATCGTCCATTTTTGAATGTGAAACTTTCATGAATTATTTTTTAACTAAATTTCGCCTCAATCTCACGAACTTATATTTATTTGTCGTTTATATATTCTTGCTATGTTGCATGTGCTGAAAAAATATTAAATATAATAAACTTTAAATAAATCAATTAAACAAGCAAACAAAATTTCTCACATTTATTTAAATGCACATCATAGGTAAAAAATAAAACTTTGAAAGCTCTTCAAAAAATTATGTGGATAATCAGATCTTTATTTATTTATAAAAATAATATACAGTAGAGTCTCCCTACAACGAATTTCTCCCTATAACGAAATTTTTAATCTCAGTGTTAAATAACATTCAAAATATTCTCCATATAACGAAGTGGTTGTCTCCCTATAACGAATTTTTTCAGACCTTTATCTTTTCGATTTTTGTGATTTTTGAAGAAAGTTGCTAATTTCTGTGCAAACAAATAGCTCACACGTGCCTGTTTCTGGAACAACTCGCATTGTTCATTCCAGCGATAACACATAACAATAGAATAATGTGGAGGGTAATGCAGTTGTGGGGACCTGGGTTTCTACAGAGGAAGCAACATTTCTATGGGTCAAGATTCCAAGAATCGGGGTGGAGTAGGGGTGGAAACAGCAAATGGATGTGACAATATGCATTTTATGTTTATCCATACTAGTACATATTATTCTCTAAATTGGTGAATTGTCTTCACTTTTGAGCATTTTATTTAAACAATAAAAATTAGCATAAGTTTAACAAATTTATAATAAATAATACTTCATTTTTAATTGAAAGTCATAATTAAATATTTTTGAACTTATCGCACATACTAAAAGATTTGTTACATTTACTTAAATAACTGCAAAAATCTCTAATCTCCGTATAACGAAATTTTCTCTATAGCGAATTTTTCAACTGGAACCAAGCGATTTCGTTATAGGGAGATTCCATTGTATTATCTACTGCTGAGTTAGAATTTAGATATTTTACCATCTTTCTAAAATATTCTCTTCTAGCCATGATAAAAAATGTTCATACACCTTTTTCAAAACATAAAATTTCATGGATATAAAATTCTTTCCTAGCGTAGCATAAGAAATTCCCATTAACATGCTGTGCATTTTAGATTCAAAACCATCTTCAATTAGCTATAATTGAATAAATTTCATGGGTGGGATTTTTTTTCCCCTATACAACATTTGTTTTACAACCAAACAAAAAAAAATCGACAAAATCTAGCTATTTTAAGTGGGAACCCGAGTTTCAAAGCTCAAATGATACTGCATTCGCAGCAATTAGCAAGACAACTTCTTCGAGTAATATCAGTCCCTGGAATTGTTCGAGATATTTTTTTCTTTTTGACTATAACTGGCGACTCAAAAATCAATGCCTATGGTTAAAGGTTCTTGTACTTTCAAAAGATTATACTTCTCCCTTACCAATCTGAGGAGGAATATAATAACTTGATCGAGCTATGTGAAAAGAGAGTGATGCCACAACAATTTCATTCATGGTATACGTCCTTGTCAAGTTCAAAAAATTTTGCGAATCTAAATCCGGAACCTTGCCAGGAAAGTGATTCAGAGAATGAAGTTTATTTTGTGTAGAAATATAATAAAGGCGTCATTAAAATACATGTCTGGCATTGCAATAATTATTTGTTACTATGACGTGATAAGCACATTATTTGGTGAATAGTGAAGGCAACTTTAATGTAAATAGTTAATGTTAGTATTTAGAAAAATAGGTAATAGGTTGAAATGTTAGCATGAATTGTAATTAATAATATATTTTTATGTTGATATTGTCAATTTATTACTTTTAAAAATAAATAAAATTGATGCTATAAACAAATGAGCTCGATTAAATAATTATTACTGGTTCAAAAGAAGTCATAAATGTAGTTTATATTTTGGCAGGTAAAAGTCACAAAGTCCAGAAAAAAAAACTTAAATTATATTTAATATTATATTTTTATATGCGAATATTGCGAATGTATAATTTATAAAAATTAATCAAACTGAGGCTGTAAACTAATGAGTTAATAATTATCACTGCTTGATTAAATAATTATCACTGCTTGAAAGGAAGTCATAAAATCAGTTTACATTTTGGCAGGCAAAAGTCACTAAGTCCACAATTATTTCCTTTGACGGACTATTGAAGTCATTTAGAACTTCCAATTATTTATTTCATGATACAGAATAGTTATCTAAGCATCAGTAAACCTACTTTAGGAATTATAAGTCTGTAAAATAATTTTAACTCTTTTTCATGACGACTTAAAAGTTTAAATTGCAAATATTTCAAAACTGCTTTTTTGGACTCAGTGACTTCTGCATGAACGGCGTACATACAAGCAACGCTGTTGACAGACAAAAGGTTTTAAAAATCCTTAAAACAGGCTATTTTGAAAATTTTGGTTATTTCAGATTGAACTACGGAATCTCAGTGATTTTTGTTTAGAGAAAAATTCGTACGTATGCGCGACGGATATCAATATACAGAAATTTTAACTTTTAGTAGCCTGGAATATCTAGACATATTGTATAAACATTGGACATAAACTTTCTCTAAAATAGTAATGCGCATTTTATTATAATAAAGTGTGCAATAATGCAATTAGATAGATTTAATTCTTTGAATTCGTGGGTATGCCTGCTCCTATACCTGTTTGTCGATTTACTTCTAATTTGCAATTCGAATTGTGCTCCAAACAGTAAGAAGTTTAAATCTTTAAAATTTTATAAGTTTAAATCTTTCTTTAAAAATATATATATTTGCTATTTAAAGATAAACATCTATTTATTTTCATTTAAAGAATAGTAAGTTTAGTCACAGATATTTTGTAAGGGAATTATCTAAATGAACGTTAAATTCTATAAATAAGGATCATATGTTCATAGCCGACCAAGTGTGCAAGGATCCCAGGCTGGAATTACCCTCTAATGTGAAAATAACTAATTTTCTCTGTCCTGGGGCTATTTCTTTCCACCCTTTTCTTTTCTTTTCAATGCATATCATCTGATTCAATAGTATACTTATTATACTATATGACCAGTTGTAGGGTTACCATACGTCCGGATCTTCAAAATGTCCGTATTTAGCCAGTGAATGCGGCGAGAGAGAAGTTTGGTTGTAAATGGGAAAATCTGATATCTTCGAAAAAGCTGACGTTATTCTGCCAATGAAAGAAAATTCACTGTTTACACCCATTGTTGATGAGAAAGTGGATGAGGCTCTAGTTCAAACTGAAAATCCAAAGCTTTGGCATTCTTTTCATTCCGTATTTCATTACTGTAATTTCAAAATACCAAACATTAATAAAAATTGCATATTCTTTGCACTCTGACGTCTTAATTTTTCTTTTCATTTCCTCAAACTCTGTGCTAGAGTTAAAAAAGAGGGTCGTAGGCAGCACTTAGAATTGTATACCCTCTTTGACCCCCTCCGGTGTGTGCCGATATCAACTAAAAAAATATGATAACCCTACCCTACATAGCCATCGGCATACACATTAGATTAATTTTTCCCCAAATGTCATGTACACTGAAATCATACAATTCGAATCCACATTTTCTTATGAAAAGTGATATGTAGTAATTGCAGGGGAAAGTAAAATAGGGCTAGTGATAAATAAGGGATAAAGAACCGTCAAACGAAACACCCATGCTCTCACTACATACCTATTTTTCACTACACTAAGGCGCTTCTTTACGGCGCTGCTGTTTGGGGTGGTGCCTTGACTAAATCCCAGATTGCCAAATTACACTCTATTCAAAGAATATTTTTATTGAAATTGTCTCGAGCATATAAAACTACTCCAACAAATTCTTTAAATATACTTTTAGGTATTCCCCCACTTCAGTTGGTTACCAAATCACTATTTATTAGGTGTAACATTTGGAAACTTAGATCGGATAAGTTTAGGGAACTGATCGAACCTATTTCTCTAGATTTTTATAGAGATATAAATTCTATTTCTTCGAATAGAAAAATCATAATTTGTGAGGAGTTGACTGATTATGATTATGAGGTGTGCACCGACGGGTCCAGGATTGGTGGCAATGTTGGATTCTCGGTGTGCTTTTTTGAAAGAAATTCACTATTACCTGTTTTTTGCTATAAAATGAATCCTTTTAGCTCTGTTTTCCAGGCTGAGCTGGAGGCAATTAATTTTGCTGCTGGTTGGGCCTTAGAAAGAAATGTCAAGATCAAAGTGTTTTCTGATAGCAAGTCCTCTATTGAAGCGATTAGAAGCCCCAAAGTCAAATCTAATTTTGTATTATCAGTTAAGGATAATCTGTACAATGCTAAGGATCTAGTAAAACTCGTCTGGGTAAAAGCTCATGCCGGTAACCCGGGCAATGAGCTGGCTGATCACTTTGCAAAAATTGCTTCTTCTTTAGGGGCCGATATGTCTATACCTGCTCCTTATTCTTAAGTAAAAAGAGTTTGTAAGGAATTCCTTATGAACGAGTGAAACTCATACTGGAAAAATTCCACCACTGGCAAACGTACGAAAGAAATTCTTCCGTCAGCAAATCTGGACCTATTGATTAGCAACAAATATGTCATTTATCTGCTTACCAATCATGGACCTTTTCCAGCATATCTGTGCAGGTTAAGATTTTGAACAATCCTGATTGTTTGTGTGGTGAGCATGGAGATGTTGACCATTACTTGACTTCATGTATGTATACCAAGGACTATCATTTACTACTACCAGCAGGTGCTGCTCGGACTTACTGGACTGGAAAACTTTGTAAAAACTATTTATTTTTAAACAGGTTGAAGTCAATTTTTGAAATTTCTAGGAAAATTTGTGATTATTTGCAGCGTTTGTGATCTGAATTGTATTTAACTTCTGTACAGTAATTTACTGCACTCAATATATATATATATATATAACAAAAAAGGATAATAATAATAATAATAAACCGAAACTCAATCAAAGGATTACTTACATAACAATAATATATATATTTTATTGTTATGTAAGTAATCCTTTGATTGAGTTTCGGTTTATTATTATCATTATTATCCTTTTTTGTTTCTTGTGAACGTTGGTTTTGTTTTGTAGTACCGTTGGTTCTTTTGTGTTGTATGTGTTTTTGTTTGTATTTGTGTATGTTTTTGTCTGTATTTCTGTGTGTTTTTGTTTGTATTTGTGGTTTTTTTCTTCTTTTTTTTCTATTTGCACGTAGCTCTGTAATCCATACCTTCCAAATATTGTAACTTTTTTTCTTTCATGACTGGTCTGGCTCCTCCCCGTCGATCCTTGCTGACTCTAAACCCTTTGGGTGAGTGGGTCGGCGTGGGTTATGTATGTACTACACTAAGGCTTGTGAATTAACCGCATGGGAGACAACATGCAGCAAGAACTAACAGAAATAAACAACTAAATGAAAATTATTTTGGTGAAACTTTATTATTGTGTGTGTGAGTTCCCACTTGTATAAGAATTTTCAAAATACTTCTATATTTAAAAATTTCAAGTAGCAAATTATAATCGTAGATTGCTGTTTATTGAAAAGCGATTTTGAAATGTTTTTATTATGAAATATATTTCGCTGTAATTCTGAATTTTAACCTCTAATATGTTGTTTTCGAACTTCTCAAACCATTAACACATTTCTTCTATGAAATGGCATTTTACACTTTACATTATAATTTTTAGATTTAGGGGAAAACTTTGTGTACATATTTTCGGTCTTCTTTTATGGATTTTAATGTAAAAAAAGCAAATAAATAAATTAATATTGAATTGACATCCATTATTGCTTTCCCTTAATTATTTCATTTCTGTTTTTCTCCAACTCTTTTCTGCCATCTATCTACCGAATTCTGTAAAGTTCTCGAAAGATGGATGGCAATTTTCACTATCGGCATGTCTTTGTCAGAAAATTTCTCAGTCTAGTTTGAAGAGTTAACAAAATCATGAGTTCGACGAAATTTTGGAACAAGTAAACGAAGCCAATAATGAAATGGACTTCTATGAATTCCCTTTATCTCCATTCAGAAGAAAAACAGTGTAGTTCTGAATCAATTGCTAAATCCATCACAACAGGTAAGAAAAGTTATAAATTTGATTATTTTTATCATTTTATAAATGAGGTGAGAAGTCTAGACTTTCCAAAATGTTTCTTGAAAAACATATGTAAAAAAAAGCTAAGGCTGATGTAGGCACTGCCTTGACGGACACCTGGTTTGTAGAAGAACTTGTTGTCAGAAAGTCAATTCTTAAGATTAAGATTCTTTAGATTCCTATCTATTCATTTGAAAATAGAAGCTATGAAATACACGAATCATCTGCATACTCACATAGGGTTTTTTGGGAACTCCTTAAACATGCTGGGATTTCTAGAAACACGGCATACCTTAGCTGTTTATTGATTTCTGCATACGATTCTAATCTAATTGCAATTGCATCTACAGAAAGGAATTCTTTTATTCAAATCCATCTTAAAATTATCTTATTTAAGAGAGATCAAGGTTAAATTCATGCTTCAAAAGCACAGATGATTCACAAATCAATTTAATGGACAAAGTCTATTCAATAATTTAATCAGATAGTTTAATGTGTGTATGCGTGATATATTTTTCAATACTCTTCAGTTTTTAAAAATAATTTTTCTGCACAAAACATTTCTCCAGATTTCCTGTTTCCTAGAAATTGTTTCATTTGGTCGGTTGTGTAACAGATTGGTGCATAATTGATTTAAAATAACATTTCATATTCTCCTTTAAAATTCACACACATTAAAAATCTTTGCTCTGATCGTATTAATCTACAGAGATTTTTACTGGAATTGAAACATTTGTCAATAATTTTTCTTTATTGGACGATTTTATTTATTACAAAAAATCATAAATTCAATCAGAATTTTTATATTGCAAATTGTTACTTTTAATATTTTTTCCTTAAGAATTACTGAGACTTATATTTGGTTTTGTGTTAAAAAAATTTAACAGTGGAAAAAAGTCTACAACATTCTGAAATACAGTACTTATACTAGGTAGGCCTCTAACAAACAATGAAACTTTGGAAAATTCAGAACAACAGATCCGGAGTTTGGATATGATTAGTCTTTTTTATAAACAAAAATGAATTTAATCAAAGCGCAAGTTCATCTATTACAAAGTATAAAAAAAAATTCTGATTTTTCATCTGGAATACACTTTTGAAGACAAAGAATTCCACAGTACTCAAAATTACGAAAACCGCAAGTTATAAAAAATGTTAACTGTATAACAGATTAACTCCTAAAAAGAATTCATATATCTGGCAATACATGAAGGTGATCTTATATTAAATCGGGTGCTGTTATAAACAAAATGGGAAAATAAAAACCAACTCTACAAACGAATTTCGTATAACGTTGTCACCCTTTCTCCTCTTTAATTTCATCCAATATGAAAAGAAGATAGCTTTATACGAAAAAGCTAAAATTTTACGTTGCCAGCTTTCTGGCAAGAAACAGTTTTCAGAATTTCCGATAAATGATTAATACCCCATTCTGAATCTTCGGGGGTCGCTGAAGAAGGATCTCATAACATTGACCTAGTGTCAGATGAGAAGGACTACACCTGAATTCAACACCTTACTCTCTTAATACACTATCGTAAGAATACTTGATCCCCTGCCAGATTTCACGTGTCCAAGGTTCTCATACTCGTCGGATTTATCAATGCGTACAGTTGATATAAGATAATTTCATAAAGATAGTCATTTGTTTTAGACTGTATCATAAGGGGTGGTTCCAGATTTTTTTTAATGTTTTATAAGGTCATTTATAGATCTAATTTATTTTTTTGGTTAAATGAACTAAAAAATTTAATGAAATTGCTAATTAGCAGACATTTAATAAAGGGAATATTTAGGTTTTTTGAATACCTTATTGATAAGTATCGAAACACTTTACAAGCTATTTTGATACATTTCAGGATAAAATAAACTTTTAAATGAATCCATCATTTTTTTTTTTTTTTACAAAAATATAAAGTAGAAACATATTACTCAGAATAAAAAGAGCTTGATGGAATATTTGTTCTGAATAAAAAATTAGAATAATATTCTAATTTTTAAAATTAATTAATTTTAAAATTAATTATTAATAATATTATAATTAATTTTAAATAAGAATAATATTCCAAAAACTTCAGAATGATTTCATTTTCTTTCCCCTAATATCTCCCCTAAAAGCGAAGAATTATAATTTAGAAACTATGTTTTAGAGTAAATTTTATGCTTATGAATTTTCAATTTTGTTAAAAAGATAGAAAATAACACCAAACAGGCAAGAATTTGTATAATAGCAATTTTAAATCTTGAGAAAAAATTGGATATCTACCTATTGAAAGCCAAATTAGTTTCAATCTATAAAAATATTGAGAGTTTACATTTTTAATATACCTGATAATAATTTCAGCAAGATATGGTTGATCACGTAAATAAAAGAAATATAATCGTTTCACGTAAATATGAACACCTAATATTAAATCACACAATCACAATTTCATGTGGCATTTTAAGATGAAAATTTTGCATTTTATACATCATTAACACTAAATTATTTTAATAACGTTATAAATAGCAATTCTCTTCCAATAATTTAATTATGGTTTACAACTTGAAGTTTGGGTTTTCATAAACATCATTGCAACCAATACATAAGCATTTATTTTCTGAAATTATAAGTTACATTCAGTTCCAATTTCTTACTAATGAGTTTTGAAGCAAGTGAAAAGACTGAAGATTGATCGATAGAAATGAACCTGCTCATGGCCTATTATCCTTCATTAGGGATAAGTTAAGTGATTTTCCTTGTATTTATTCAGAATTACTATGAATTTCATGTGAAAAAGTATCTCGTGTACGAGGAAACAGTTTCCATACATTCAGAACAGTATATTCGCTTCTCGAAGAGCTTTCAGGAAAAAGATGGGAAATTATAATATGTTATAGCAGAAAAGTTGCCACTTATTTCTTGTGTTTGAAGAAAATTCTTTCCATATTCAGATATTTTTCATTAAAACTGAATTCCTGTTCATTCGAAAGAGCAAGGAGCTGATTTTAAATCAGGGGGAATTATGAAATAGGCAGTTTCTAGTTAACGACACTCGAAAGCTATTATTAATTGATATTTTGGCTAGTTTTAATGTTTAAGTTTTTATCTGGCACATGACTCTGAAAATACATCCAGTTTAATCAAGAGGAAAAAAATCCTATGTAAATATGAAAGATTAAATAAAAGTTATTCTGTTCAGTCTTTAATTAATATTAAACTAAACTGAATAAATTACCAAATTTCTAGCATTAATAAATACTGTAGAAATACAAGTTTTGTCTTTTTCTTACTTCTGATCTTTTGGCAATAAAGACATATTTCTTAAGTAAATATAGATATTTTCTCCTTTTTTTCAATTCTGGGAATTTTTCGGGTCATATGAGATTCCAGTAAAATTCTTTTTGGTGAATTTTTCTTGACTATTGTCGGAATCCCATACAGAAAAGTATCTCTGTTGTTTTTATTTTGAATCCACGCAGATGAGTGACGCCTTGATAAAGTTCATCTTGTGGATTCTTTAAACTTCTTCATCTTTGTTCAATCTTAATTTCTAAAGAATTTCATTCATTATGTTAGGTGTTTTTTGTATTTTCATTGTTATCTGGGTTGCTTGCATTAGCGCGCTCCAGATGCTTTGTTTGTATCTTATTTTAATTTTATTCTTATTGATTTGTGTTTTTTACGTTTAATGTCATTATTTTATCTGTTTATTAGTACAAATATGGACATATAAACATTTAAAGATGTCCATATAACTCATTCTATTTCGAAATTTATAGGTTAGTGTAGCTATCGGGCGAAATTGATTAAAGATGAATTATTTCTTCAATAATGAAATTTTATTAATCAATTAAATGCGATTAATAAAATTTCTCAATTAATGTCATGCGAAAATTATCTTAGATTTCTTAAGAATTTTACATTAAAGATTTGTATTCATATTAAAGCAATCGTATCAATACCTATAAAGTGAGTCATTTTTATTCTAAATCTTTTTGCGCAATTTATCAGAGTAAAAGACGCGGGAATATGCTTGGATATGCCAAAAGCTTTGCTCTAATGGATTTCCATCAATATTTAGCTTAAAGGAGGAAGAAAAATATCTTTGATGAAATTTCTGATTTCATTTTGAAATTCTTAATAATCCTTTGACATAAAATCATTACCTGGTTTCATTAATAATCTATAAGATTCTAAAAACTATAAACAAATTAGATACTAAGGGTTCCATTTTTACTGACACTGCCGACATGAACAGGAAATTATGAAGTCATGTAAGCAAAAAACGATGAAAAGAAAATCGTTAAATTTTATGAGAAAAAGAAGAAGAAATAGATTTAGGTGCTAAGGATAATTATAAAGCAGAATTAAAGATAATTAGCACTTTCCCAAGTATACTTTTGTACTGTACTATCCATTTGAAAACGTAATGAATGAAACAACCAAGTTACGAAATAGAACACCAGAAATAGCGTCCTTAATTAAAATTTTAATCGAGATTTAATGACATATGTTCTTTGAAAAATTAAAGAAATTCAACTTATATAATCTTCGAAATCGAACGAAATAATTCTGCTACATTTAAAATGTTGAATAATTTTACATTCTATTTCCGTATTTATGTGTATTTTCAAAAAAGAACACTACATCCGACTATCTTGAAAAGATCATTTTTCAGTCTTTAATTATTTGCATAACATGCATCATCATACATAATAACATGCATCATCATATAAAATAACATGCATCATCTATAAAAATTCAGCCTTTCTGAAACATAATCAGAGGAACGGACCATCTCATAATTTTCGCTCTAATGATGAAATATCACATCGTAATGACACCAATCATTTAAGAAATTCTGCCGTCTTATAACATAAAAGGTGTGTTTTTTTTAACTGACACTACTCAGAGCCATCTGTAGCTCGAACTATCGGCTCAAATGCCCCAAATTTGTTAGGGAGACTAAAGACGACTTGGGGGAAAAGATTCTGTAATAAAAATAAATAGTTCCGAAAGTCGTTCATAGGTGGAAATGTGGCGCTTTTGTAGTCTACAAAACTGAGAATTAGACAAATGAATAACAAAGAAGAAATTTCAGTGCAAAACCGCATACTATAGCAAATGAACTGCTCCAAAAGGTCACAGAGATGAAATTACAATGCACCATAGCACCACACATCTTTCAATGTGACCACCTCGTGGACCACTCATTGTATCCTGTACGCAACATTTTCGACGGCCGAAAGTAACATTTCACCAGAAATGCTCAGGACAGTCCGTAATATGTTGTTCTTTAAGATCGTCAACTACCAAGATAGACATTAGACTTCAAATAACCCTACAAGAAAAAGTCGCATGGGGTTAGATCCTGGGAGAATGGACTTGGAGAATGTTGTATACAGGATGCAATGTGTGGTCCACGATGAGGGTGATCACATTGAAGGGTCATCACATGCCCTCGCCGAGGAAGTAATTTTATTGAATAAAGAACTATGGTGCACTGTAATTTCATCTCTGTAACCCTTTGAGTCAGTTCATTTGCTGTATTAAAGCAGTTTTGCACTGAAATTTCTCCTTTGCTATTCATTTGTCTAATTCTCAGTTGTGTAGACGACAACAGCGCCACATTTTCCCCTATCGGCGACTTTTGGAACTATTTTTTTTTATTCATTTCAGAATCTTTTCCCCAAGTCGTCATTAGTCCTCCTACCAAATTTGGTGGCACTTCAGCAGATAGATTGAGCTACAGATGGCTCTGAGTAGCGTCAGTTTAAAAAAAACACCATGAACATATTTCATGATCCCTTTAAAATGTGATTTAACGCTTTATTATTTATTTATTTTATTGATTAAAAATAGCAGCTTTTTAATAAGAACAAAAAATTTTGCGAATTAACTGACATGATTTGATAGAATTTTTCTAAATGGAGGTAATATCATAACTGTAACTCCATTACTCATGAAATTCTTTTGAAAAGTTTCTGAAAACGCAATTACAGGCTAATTGCAGGACAAGGAATAATTTGTACGGAAAAAATATCGTATGTATGATCAGTAAAATCCTAAGAATTAATTCACCACGTTAATTATTTATATTAATTAATTAATTTGATTTGTTATTTACATTTCTTTGAGTTACTTAAGACGAGATCACTTTTGTTCAGAGGAAAATATGCTGCTCTAGAGGGCCACCTTCGTGGGTCTATTCCCCTTCCCCTTCTTTGACTATTGTGCATTGAACAAAAAAAGAATTCAATTCACGTTAAGAATTTCTTAAGTTTTTCCCCCTCCCCTCTCTAACATTCCAAGTTTCTTATTCTATCAAGATCTCGCAGAACCCTTTTTTTTATTTTTTATTTATTTATCTATTTTAAGGAATCTTCATAGAAAGCAATTTTGCTTAAGGAAACATCCTAATAACAAATAAACTATTGTTTTAATTTCTTAAAGTTTTTGTGAAGTAAGGATTTTGAACTTAACTTATAATTTTGAAAATGCGTAATAATACATGATCTTGTTTCAAACCCCAATTAAATTTCGATCCTGTTTGAGATGAAAAGATTATCATTTTCCAAAATGCATTCAGCCAACTTTAATCTCCTCTGGTGCAAATGAAACACCATGTCGAGCTATTTGTCACGCATGATAAATGTCGACTTTAACAGACGACTAAATCAGTAATATTTTCAACATCTTTTAAACATATTTACCAGTTGCTGCAAGATTACTTTCATGATTCAGGCTTATTGAAAAGGGCTTCCTCATGCTGAGAATTGAGCTTGTCTAGCTGTATTACGAATTTAAATTTTAATATACATTCTGTATACTGATTTAAAATACATTATCATATGCTTTTATTATGTCAAATACAGACTTGAGAAATCTTAGTAAACCCTTAAAATCTGTGTTGTTTTTTCTTTTTCCTTTGGCTTATTTTTGAGTTCAAGATCAATTCTAATTATGTTTTATGCACATTTAAATCCAGTAGAGTCCCAGTAATCCTGACTAGGTGGGACCGGACCCTGTTGGGATCACCTAAAGTCCGGATTGAATAGAATCTACCTTAAAATTCAAGTAATACAAGTTTTAGATAGGTAAAACTATAAAATTCGAAGTGTTTTTTTTTTCATAAATGCATACAACTTTTCATACAGTTTAATTAACATAGCTTAGTAACAGGATACGAGCATTATTATTTTCATGCCGACCTTTCACTATAATTAGTATAACCTGCTTTTATTTAAAATCCTGTCCGGATTAACTGGATGTCCGAACAAGCGGGTCCAGATTAGCAGGACTCCACTGTAATTAAAACGTATAACATACAAACACATAACGTAAACATAAACGTAGCAAATGTATAACATTATGCTGTAATTAACACGTATGATAAAAAGGCAAAGGAAATTAACGCATCACTATAGTTTCACTGTAGTTTTCAATTCAATAGAATATGAGGATTTCTTCGATGGTTTTTCTTTTTATTATTATTCCTCCTCCAATTTTAATAAATTTATATTCCGTTAGAACTTTTTCTTGAAAAAAATCGTTCTTTTTTTCTATATCATTCTTCGCCTTATCCTCTCAGTGAATTCAGTAACAATAATCATGATTGTGCATCAGATTTTTCCACTTCCGAAGAAAGCATTATTTCTAGCCCTGTTTCGACTGATCGATCCAAAAAAGCCAGTCTAACTGCTATGTCTTGAGATAGAGTTAAATTAGGGACACTGAACCCTTAAATGCCCTATTTCCTAAAAATTTATTTAAAGATGTTTTTCACTTTCATTTCTTGAATAAACCACGGGAACAATACTTTTTAAAAATCCTCTTTTGTTTTAAGCTCAGTTTATGGCTAAAAAACAGTTTATTAGCAACTAGCATCACTGGGCTTTATTTCAGAAAAGATTTCCTTGCTAAAATTCTATAATATTAGACACAGATTACTAATAATACAGATAAGGAATTTCCTTCAACATTGTAGAATACAATATGGTATTCTCAAGCGTACAAACAAGACAAAACAAAAATGCAGCCTCAACTGAAAAACATCAATTTATTTTTATTTTTTTTATCCGCACTCAGGCTGCCATCTACATGTTTTAAATTGATTTAATAACATTTTTAGAATGTATCCTATTTACAACAACAGACATTAGAGCTTCAGTCTTATTCTCAAGATTTTAGAAAACAAAATTGGGTATGCTGCTTAAAGGCAACACTGGGCATTTAAGGGTTAAATTCCCATCCAAAACAAGAACTTCAAAATATATTTTTCAAAATTTTTTCCATTTATATGAAGATTGTTGCGATTTTCGTATTTAATTCACCTTTATTTCGCTACTTTTTGAAACGTGTAGGAAGGAATTAATGTAAAAGACTAAAATGATCGACTTAAGGATTGGCAATATCAATTCAAATTTAATTCAATTTCGTAATTATGAAAAAAACGTAATGCAAAATATGCTTCAAATAATGAACAGTATCACTATAATTAAAGTTTTGATAGTAAAATGCACTAATTTACTGTTTAAGTAATTATTCTAACCGATTTGATGGTATTGGTTAATATAGCATTTTATGATTTGTTGATATTTGAGCGCATTTTAAAACTGTTTTTTTAGATGTCGTTTAAGTTTATTGTAGTTTTGCAATTCTCGGCATTACCAAACGCGAAAGCTAGAATTTGAAGAGTTAAATGATAAATCAAAATTTGTTTGGAAATACTTAAACGTAAGAGACAGTTTTCTTTTCTCTTTTTCCGAAACGTACTCACGTCCTTTAAAAGTAAGTGTTTAATGGGAAATCTAAGTCGAGATTACCCAGAGGGACACTTAAGAAACGGAAAAGCTTAGTTGACTAAATACTTGCATACCTTCTCTTTTAATTCGAAATTGTTACGACTTTCTTTAATATCTATTTTATGTTTTTTCTAAGTAAAATACAAAAGTCCACTTAGTAATATTAAACATTTAAACTGAAGCTTCTTAAACTTTTTTCACTCCCGACCCCTTAACAGCCTTAAAACTTTCTGCGTCCCCTCTTTAGACTCACAACTTCTTCTGAGAACGTAGTAAGTCAGTAAAGTAAACAAGATACTTAGATGAATCTTGTTAGTAAAAGTTTTTTTTTTCATTTATTATATTTGTTTGATTAATTTTAATGGAATGGCTTAATCAAAATAGCATTGTTTTCAATTATTTTAATTCCTAATCTGTAATGTTCGAATAGAAGGTATTATGCCATAGATTTCAAGACATCAAAATTACATTACACGATCTAACTCGGACTCAAGATCTACGGTTTAAGAAGTTCTGAATCAGGCGGTGAAAGATAAAGTAAAAGATGAAGTTAAAATTTTGAAAATTTTTGAATTAAGTTAGGATTTTAACTCTCTTCTTTTCATTAAGTGATTTTGGGTCGTTAAAAGTCATTTCTGCTAAAACTGAAATAAAGCAATTGTTGAAAATTAAGGCAGCTGTTAGATTTTAAAAATATATATCATTTGTTCAAATTTTTTTCAAGTATAATAACTTGAATTTAAAACACCAAAAAGTATTTTACAGAACATGCTTCTCTTCAACAAATATTTTACGAACGAGATACCGAGACGGACTTGAGAAAATAAACTTTACTTGCCGTCTGTTTTAATAAAAAATAAAAACTTTAGAAAGAAGCGGAAAATTGGAAAATTACGCAATTACAGAGTTTCAGATTATTCAAAAAGGAGGAATTTCCGAACAGATTTTGGTAAAGATCGAAAGTAAAAGATCGACCAAAGCAAAATTTGTCTAGCCAAATTGGTCACTTATTTGAGAATGTGTGGTTAATTTGATTTTAAAAAATTCGTTCTTTCGAACTTTGAATCCAATAAATTCCAACTAAATTCGCTTATTGTTTTGACTATTCATTCCATTATTTGATGCATTAAAAAACTATATTAATATTCGATATCAAACTGTGTATCCTTATTCTTTCTAACATTCGATGCATATTCTGCAGTAAGCAAAAGAAAAATGTATTTCCCTACTGCTGACTACTTCAGCATATATTGATATTCCAAACGTTTTTCATTTAATTTTACTAAAGTAATAAATACATTAAAGGAATTGAAAGCATTTGAATTAGAGAATCAACATTGAAAGCATTTGATTCTGAGAATTTCTTTCGAGCATTGTGTGCCTGTCGGTAGAGGTTCTGAGGCGTCGACTGAAAAAACCGTAAGCATACAATAATTCGATTTTTAATTACCTATATTTACGGTATTAATGAAGGAATAGTGGTAGAAATTATTTTATAAGAAGATAAATGACGCGTTACATGTGTAAATCAGAATATTCTTCTTTGTAAGTCATTTCATTTCTTTTTTTTTTTTTAAGGCAATTTTAAAATATACCCTTGTAGGATCAGAAGACGAAAGTGACTGAAAATAGACTTCGTCATGTTCATTCAGCTGACATTTGAAATAAAAGCAGCAACGTTGCTTATGATGAATTACATTTTTTGGAGCAAATATCAGGTTACATTAATGTTATTAATACAAAATCGCAATCATTTATAGATATACATGTTATAAAGTACTTAGTAAGCTGGTAGATAATAGTACCTTTCTACACAAAATTAATTTACATTTAAGAAAGTGCATTAAATATTGACTAATTTGTACAAGATTAGTCAGCATTAAATGAAAATGTACATAGCTTTATTTGCTCTTTCATTTCAAATACAGTACATAAAGACCTACTAGTATTATTTTGCTCATATATTTTACAATCGAAAAATTTCCATCAAAGCGAAAAATATGCGACATTTTTGCCACTTTTAATTCCCAAACTTCTTGACGTATATGTGTAGTTTTTTGTCATCTCAGAAATTGACCTTTCATTCTAAGTCCAATATATAATTTACTCCATTCACCTTGGTCATTTTAAATGTTTAATTTTTTAAATGTTGCTTCCCAAAGGTCTGAATTCTGAAACTCGGCTTCATCCGACTTCACAAATTCACCTTTTGTTTCAGTCCACTTCGAGTCCGAAAACTTTTCAATTTTAAAGAGCTTTCACGGTCAGAATCAGGCCTGTTTCAATTATGATGCTAATATACTTTAAGTATATTGTAGAAGTTAAGAAAATAACACACACGTGAGAGAAAGAAATGCAAAAATAAGTTTCAACTTATATTTGAAGACTTTTGAAAATGTCATTGTTCTGAGGTTTACGTTAACATAGAAAAATTCAACAACACAGTGTTTGAATATGAGCAGGGGAATCAAGTGGAAGAATGAAGTAGTAGTTAATAATAAATTTAATTAGTTTTTAAAACACGATCTTATTACTGTAGTAAAAAGTATATCTATTTTATTTTAATTATTTTCTGCTTTTTAGTTTTGAAACAATTCATTAGTATAGGGTGAGGCTGCTCAAGTCGTACCACAGAATAAGCCGTACCTATTCCATTCTGACTTTGTTTTCATCGAATCAGCAACGCTGACGGTAGTGCGATGACTACTAGCATCGGCGATGTTAATTCCATTATTTAGAATGGAGTATCGATGCGTTACAACGTAACCTTGAAGAAAAATAAGTTTTGTGTAGTTTTCTTATAGTTTTCGTGCATATTTCATAAGGCGTAGAACAATAATATTATTAATAACATGTTATTATTTGGCAGGATATCATTCTGTGCTATTTGAATAGTTGCTTTTATGCAGTAATGACGTTCTGGTTCAATTCATTCTTTTTATGATGCTTACTTAAAATTTTACACTTGCCGTTGCTTAAGTCGTACCACAAACGGGGCTTAAATCGTACAAGTTACGCCTTAAGGATCTCTTGCACATCTATAAGGACATATCATTCACAGAAAGAGAATATTTTTCTTTTTGCTATGTAATGTTGAATGTGCTTTTTCTAATTTTTAGAAAGGGTCCATAAACGTGGCAAAATGTACCGATAATACTTAGAGACAAGAAGATATGGACGAGGCGTTATGAAAATTACCCAGTGGTGATATGGGCTTCAATGAAAGTATAATATTCCTAAACCGAAACTGCGACGTCACCTTCTAGAACTAAATAAGCATTATGAATTTGGAAAACCGAAAGGGTTGACCGAGGATTAACTGAAGACCAAAAAGTTTACTCAAAGAATATTATTACAGGATATTTTTTCTTCATTTGCTTCCAGGACATAGGTGATATGACTAGGTTTAGGACATAGGTGATATGACTA
>BGPR01000230.1:471562-552147 GCA_013235015.1 Araneus ventricosus
GAATGAAAAATCAAATACAAAATTCTATCTTTACAAACATGAAATAAATCAAGTTAAATAAAAGTGTTTAATGAACAAAAAAAAAGTTTAGTGATATATATTTATTTTTAAAGGTTTAATGACACATTTCAAATCGTAGTAATCTTTTAAATTATTTTTACTTGAAGTATTGAAGAAAAACAGAGAAACGTGTGTTTCTCTGTTTTTCTCCCTACTTGAAATTTTATGTTTCTTAAATTTTATTATACAACCCCAATTGGGGTGGTGACTCACAGTCGAAGAACACTTGATCCAGAATAATTTTATTTGCTATCATTTAAATAAAAAATATTTCACCTTTTTTCTCAGCTGTATCGAGCCCCAAGACATTACTAAGCCAGTTCCATACCATAATAATTTTTAGGCCACAACCTCGACTCTGCGGGTATTTTATTATGTTGCATTTCAACCTGATAGTCACTAAATTTCCTCTTCACTAAATGTAATTTATGACAAATAATAAAATAAATAATTAGGATAATCCAAAGGTGATCCTTGGTGATAAAAACTACTTCCGAAAAATAAAAATTAAAACAAATGAATTGTAAACACGCAATGCGCAAATCAAGAATAAACAGCAAAAATGTAAAATACAAAGTTAAAGTATAGACAAATTATTAACATTTATCTACTGAGAATTAATTTATGTTAAATATATAAGGATTAATTTTTCCTTTCCATTTGAAAATTGGACTAACTGTCATTAGTTCATGATGAAGAAAATGATTCGATTTGTTTAAAATATCAAATGCTTCCTGTAGCCAATAGACTCCTCATTGCGACAGGACATTTTTTTATGAACTTGTTCTAGTATTTATTATTTCTTTCTTTTCTTAATTAATGAATGTGAATTTTTCATGTTAGCGACGTTTTCCAGCTGGAGTATATAAAATATTCTTCGAATTTCTTAGTAGTGAATTATTGATTGAAATTTCCATTGACAACAAAGAAGGATTCTGAGTAACAAATTATAAAAACAAGTAGATTGATATTTTATTAAATATGGAAGTATAGCATTAAAAATTGGCTTAGTTGGATCAAGTAAAACATGATTCAAATTCTATAATTGTCATTTGGACAGATTTTTCCTTACCTTTGGACCTTTCTTCCCTCTATTTGTAACGAGTGTATCAAATCTTCATTCAGTTCCTTTTTATGATTCGAGAGAAAGAAAATTATATTCATGTTCGTAAAAAGAGAGCTTCAATAGCGCTATAAAATAGAACCTTCTATAAGGAAGAATTTGAATTGCAAAAGCAAATCATGTTAAAATAAGATTATGAAAAGGCTTTGAAAAGAGAGGAAAAAAAAAATACTCCATTAATGTCGATGTGCATTGAAGAAGGATTTATCACTTTTAAGGAAATTAACTTTCTCTCAACAAATTATGCCACTTTTTTCAAAAGCCATATTTCTTAGATAAAAATAAAATCTAAATATGAGTTTTTTGAATAACTAATCTAATTGCACTACTAGAATTTCATAGTTGTCAATAGCTGCGGAGTAAATATAAGACACCTTGCTAGGTAAATAAAAAGCCAAAAATATGAGAAAAATATAAGGAATATATATTTTCTGTGTAAATATACTTACTATTTTTATTTAAGTACATAGCGTTTCAAAATGCTATGAATAAGCAGATTTCTAAGCACGTGAAGAATTAAATTATATTTCACGATTTGAAACAAATTAATTTGAATTATTCATAATTCAATATCACTCAGAAGAAACAATTTTCTCTTGTGAGTGATTCAAGTTGTTATCTATATAAGGGGAAACAAGCGCGCGTGTGTGTGTGTGCGTGCGCTGCGCGCATTTTGCAATAATATATAATTAAATAATATACAGATACCTCAAGGAACCTAAAATTTCTTTTCAAGAAAAGAAATCATAGTGTTAAAATAAATTTAAATATGAAAGGCCATTTACGACATTTATTTAAGGAACTCCAGTTTTTGACAAACAGCAAATCAATAAAGGCAGTTACGAGATATTGAGTTTTCACGTTATCAAAGTGATGTTTTAAAAGATAAATAAATCTCTAGGCATACCTAACAACTGTTTGCGAAGGCTTTACGAAATATTGCAAATTTGACCAGTGAAAATACTCAGTATATGGACATTAACACACATTGAATGATACCCTAACATTCATGTCCAAACTGATTTTGAGTTTTTCTAGAAATATTTATTTTCTGATCTGTGTAATTAGGAAAAAAAAAAAAGACGAAGAAAGAAAAGACCTTTCCCCATCTTCAGATGGGGAAAGATCACAAACTGAGCCTCCACATCAGCAGGGTGGTACAAGTATCACGCCAGTGAAGTTAGGATTTTCATATGTGAAATATCATACTGAACCTTCTCGATTTGATGCTGCTCTGTGATTACTATTCGCGAGAAAACAAATTTTTTTGCTTTCCCGTTTTAATTCAAATATATATTGGAAAGGCAAAATTAGAAAATAATTTTCTTAAAAAATTATTCATTTTTTTAAAATTATTAATGATAAACAGAAAGGAACTAAAATAGTTATTTATCAAATTTTAATGAAGTGTTTTAAGCCTAGATGATTTTTCTTACTAACTATTGCTTACATATGAACCGTTTGATTTTAAGAGCAGACTTCAGTATTCTTGGCGGAAATTGCATTTTTGCTTTCGTTTTTAATTTGATGAATATGAATGCATCTTTGGTGTAAAATCGGGACTTCTACCATTCTCAGCTACGTTGTGGTAAATCATCAAAGTTTCCATGTATTATTAGAAGAAGACTTCTTTGCAGAAGACCCCTTTTCACATCAATATAGCAGTTCTTTGCTGGACGCCAGAAGTCCCCTTTTAAAATCAAGCGATTCATATATTGATGAACTTGGAAAAAAAGGAGCCATGAAAGTTTTCTCGACGTGTTTAATATTTCTGCGCGACTGCACTTTCATTCAACTTGGGTAGCGATCCACAGCTTATTTGAGAAAGAAATAGGTCTTGAAAACGCGCGCGCGCGCACCAGTGGGCAATAATTGTCGTCCTCAGCAGAAGTAGCGTTATATGGGTTCAATCATTTTTTATATTGCATAGGGCACTTTATCCTTATCAGTGTAAATTTTTACTCTCTCTCCCTATTGTTTTTATGTTGTTTAATTGCAAATTTCTTCTTCTTTTCCGAATTGAATAAATATGCA
This sequence comes from Araneus ventricosus, assembly GCA_013235015.1. NCBI lineage: Eukaryota > Metazoa > Arthropoda > Arachnida > Araneae > Araneidae > Araneus > Araneus ventricosus. Next base: position 474,780 of record BGPR01000230.1, read on the forward strand.
ATTCGATAAAAGTTGTCTATCTTTCCTTTTAGCAATGATTTTAAAAACGTTCCTTTTATTTAAGAGATTGTATATTTGGGTTATTTTAGCTTCAAATATTTTCGAACAATATAAATTCGACTTATGCCTCGGGAAATGGCATGTGTGTTGCTAGTGTATTCGTATAAACATGTGCGCATTAAAAATTGAAAAGTAATGAAGCAATTTTTTACCTAATTAATTAGATTTTAGTTGTTTTGATGGAAAAGGTCTTGAAAAAATATAAAAGCATTACCAATACAAGAAATTTCTTATCCCTTTTATAATTTTCCATCTTTTGTTCCATACTCTCACTTATCTTAAAAATATATCTATATATCTCTCTCTAATCTTAAAAATATATTCATAGAATATATCATATATGCATGAATCCTTCTGAAAGTATTCTTAGAAGTGATTTGAAAAAAAGTAACTTCTTATGAGTCCGCTATTATTTATTCATCAACTCATGCTTTTATTTTCTATCTATTGTTTTATTTACTTATTATAAATTTACTGAACTGTTACTGTACAAAAAATTTCAATAACGGATTAATCAAATTTTCTGGGCTGAATTCATATTATCTCTGAAATAAGTATTTAAAATTCAGAAATTATTGGTCTTATTACTAAGTATTTTTTTTAAAACCAATGTATGAGAATTTTTACAGAATTTTAATTTATTTCATCTCTATTCCGTAAGTAGCTGGAATTCTCTAGTTTTATCATTGCGACTATAAAGAAATAATCTTATTTGTCTGCATATGTTTACATGTGTCAAAGCCATTATTATCAATTCATTGTACTTTCATTAGCAAGGATTCGTACTCTACTTTGTTTTATGGTTGGAAAAAAGATGACCTTTCTTATTTTAGAAAAATCTGCAGTCATTCAGGGTGTCCTAAAATTTTCTTTACACTTCAAATAAAAATCATTAAAATATAATTATATTGAATCACATCAGTCATCAAGATTCCAATGCTTCATAGAACCTGGGTTTAAATCTCTTTCCGACGTTGCTGGTGATTAATGGTGCACACATTGAATGTTCTAAACATCGTCGAATTAAATTTTGGAACTTTTTTTTATTGAATACAGAAAAAAAAAGTGCATAATTTTTTAAAAAAGAATAAATTAGAGTGTAAAAGTTATTTAAAGTAAAAGTGTTAAAAGTCTTTACTCTTTTTTTTAAAAAAAATAATTTTTAATGTGTCCATTATTTCTATCTTTTTTTTATTGCTGAAATGCTGCGGTAACAACGAATCGTTTTGAAATATTGAAAACAAATTATTAAAACAATCCTTCTCAGAAAACCTCAGGACAGGATAAGGCAGAAAATTTTAGAATACTTTGAAACGCTAGAATAATTGCTCCAAAATGCGAAGCATTAAATTTCCACATCAGCATTTGTTTGCAGGTAACTTAATTAATATTAAGTAAAACGGCCTTATTTAATGTTTCAATGTAATATTTTGCTGCGCTTCAATTTTTACTTTGTATTCTATATTCAACACAATTACTCTGTGTTGTTTGAGATTGTCGTTCAAGTAAATTTGCAGCTGCCTTTCTGCATTAAATGTTACCTTTGACACGAAATATGGTCGAAATAAAACATGATTTCTCTTTTTTCAAATATTATGAATTTTCTGATATTGCATGGAAAAGAGAAAATTCTTTCAGAGGATTATAAGTAATAAATAAGCATCTGGCAGCATGGCCATAAGTAAAATATAAGAAAAATATTAAAATTCTACCTAAATTAATATTTTGTCCTAGAAGTTTCTTGTTGATACCGAAGATTTTTGGGGGTTTTATAAGGAATATAATTATTGGGGTTTTTTTCCGCGTGTATTTTTATATTATTTGTTAGTTTTATTCTTTGGAGATTCACACATGTATAATAATATTTCTACACATATAATTACTTCATGAACCGCCTCCTCAAGAGTAAAATATTTCAGATATAATAAAATATAAATGGTCATGCCAACTCTAATTCAATGTATTTATTTATAGTTTTCAAATAAACTCTTTGGTGTGCTTAAAATACCCCAGCTTGCATATTTAAATTTAATTTTTGATTTTACACATTTTAAACTAAAATGTTTCGATGAATGGAATTTAGACTAACTTCTTTGATGCCCTATTTATTCTGTCGTAAACATTGGTTGTGTTTTATTTTTATTTGATAACCCTTAAGGAACTATTCTGTAAGAATGCACAGTGAACAAATAACCAGCCCAATAGAGTTGAGTTAGAACATGTCCTCACAGGAAGAGGAATAATAAACCTGAATGTTCCCCTTCACGGTTAAAGTTTATTATTTTACATAGATTGGAAGTCACCAAACTGTCAGAACTATGGAAAGTGCTCAAATTTATAACAAAGATCCTATTTGAAAATAAAAGTCGATTAATTAATTTGCCAGCAGAACTTTCCAGGTTGTACATCCTAATGAAAATATAACTTTTAAGCTAAGGATTTGGTTTAAGGTAAGCTTTGGAATTAAAGAGAGGTAGAAGTGAAAATTTAAAGAATATTGGCTTGGTTATCAGCTTGCTTGCCAATAATACCATTGCATTTGATCCTAAAATGTTATCTTTATAACCAAAGTATGAAAAATAAAGACTCAAGTAATCTAAAGTAAGGTTAGCGGAAGTAAAATATACCTTCCTCACAAGCAATCAAAATGAATAACAAATATAGTAATTAAATTTTTCGTTTATTGCTTATTCTCCCATGTCGGCAACCTATAACCGTGAAATGAAAATAAATAAAGCCTTTATCGCCTTCCAAAAACAATAACAGACTGAAATTTTGAAAAAATCTTGCAAAAATAACAGAAACGAAAAAACATGAAAAATGTATTAAAATATGAATAAATAATAATAAATTGTTACACATGAAAAAATTCTGTTATTATATTTTAATAAAAAATAAATATAATCAAACGATTTTATTTATTTTTATTAGAGATTCCTCTCCTTCCTGTTTTCATTATATTTCAATAACAGAAACAAGCAGGAGAAGAATCTCTAATAAAAATTAATAAAATCATTTGATTCTTTACAAATCTTAAAAATAATGCGAAAAGAAATGTATAATAAAAATGTCACTTTGAAAAAATATGCATGATGAATTTTCGAATTGATAAACTAGAAATGCATGAGAAAATACAAATGAGATCTTTAGCTCCAATTCTCTCTCAAAACTTAATTCAAATTGATTAGTTGCCAAGTTAAATATAATATTCCAGAAAATAAAAGCATTTGTTTATTGTTGCTACTTGCAACGAAAATAAATTCTTAAACCTTGCGAAATTCAGTTGCACAGATAAAATAAAATAAAAAATATTTAATATAAGGATAAAGGTAGAAGTCTTAGATAAAAAAAGTATAATTTCGGAACATTCGAGAGATAGAAAAGAAATTAGATTTAAGTGTTCTAAACACAGTCACATACTAAATGATTATATAAAAAACGAATAAATATATAAAAATCAAATAAAAGTTACGTGATTCTGACTGAAAAAATATTAATTTAATATCCAAGTGAAAATAATCAAAGTTCAAAACGGAAAAACAATTACTGAATGTCCTCATTTGTATCACAGTAAGATTGAAATTTTTTAAAAAAATTTTTAATGACAAATTAATGTTCAAAAAAATAACTTAGAACAAAAAACAATAAGCTTCTGATTAAGATATTGATTAAATTTTATTAAAATTTTAAAAAATGTCACAAATGAATTTTTATATGAAAATTTGAGGAAAATTTCGTTTAAAGCAAAAGTTGTAAGAATTGATGATATTTTAAGATTTAACATAGCACAAAAATCTTTTCAAAAACTAAAAAAAAAGGGGGGGGGAGAAGCCACCAAATATTTTCTTAAATTTAAATTATATCAAATGCCGAAATATATCCTTAATCTTAAAACTATTTTTTTCAGCATCAAAACAACCTCCATAATGTTTAGAGATATAACAATCAGAAACATCGTCTTGTATTATTATTGATTTTTATAGTTGTTTCTTAGGGAAGAAACGTAACTGACATACTTCATATTTTATTTTTAGTTCGTTCATTTTACTTTAATTGATTAAAATGAAATTAATCATAATTTAAGAACCTTCCCTTCTTGTGAAAAATTTGTTATAAGTAATTCTAGAAGATAACTTTAAAATTGACGTAATTAAAAACGTATCCTAGACAACTAAAAAATGCAACCAATTCTATTTTTAATTCTTCAAGGGCAAAAGTCAACATTTCTTTTTTATGATTCAACAAAGATAAATATGTGTACACGACTCTGTTTAAAGAATTTCTTCATATTTCAATAATATTTTGATTACGAATTGAGTGATCAGTTAAGTTTTGATTCAAAAGAGTCTCGCTGAGGTAGAAAACGTCCACAAAACAAATCATCAGATCTTCGATTTCCGTACTGTTCTGCATCTTTCGTAAAAAACAGAATAATATTAATAATCATTAATTTTTTTTAATCTACCAGAATACTCAATTTTTGGTTTTCTAATAAAGTCTTTCGTCTTTTGAACTGTTTAGTAAATCAATAAAAAAAAACTAAGTTTTGATTTCAAATAATATGTCCTTTATTATTGTTTTAGTATAAACTGCAGACTCCAGGAAATTTATTTGTGCAATTTTTCCCAAATTTTGAAATCAATACTCCTTAAAAAGTTCCAATAACTAATACTCACGTAACTTTACTCCTCTAATAATAAACTATGAAAAATCCAGCAAACAAAAAGAAAGAAAGGGTAATATTATTTTTCCATTTCCCTTCTCATTATTTTAAAAAAATTATTAAATAAAGATCCTTATGAAAAAAGTCGCAGATTGTCATTAGAATAATTATAATTGTCATTAAAATAATTATAATGCGGAAAAACGCGTTACTCTCATATATTGCTCTCATAAAATGGCACAGCACAATTTAAATGCTGAACTTTGAATCAAATGGTCACCATTTTTTCTTTAATTTCATACAATTAATATCATTACCACAAACTAAAAAAAGAGTCAACGATTTTTCTCCTTCCTAAAACTCAAAACTAATGCTGCCACTTACCTCTCCAATCTTTATGAATAAATCCGTTTGACATCCTATCCAAATCCCTGCTTAACCATCACAGCCTTGAATATTTAATCACAATTCATTTCCAAATCCTTTGTTCCATAATTGAACTTATTATCCATGGCAGCTTTTTAAAACCTGTTAACACAGGAGAAGTTTGGTGATACACAAATCCTCTGTAAGCCAGCAACATGACTACCAGACACACATCCGTTCTTCAGTGGGACAGATGTGCTCGAAAAAGTTGTCCTTGATTTTCGTCGGAGGCCCGAGAGGTGTCCGCTGTTTTCAAAGGGTAACTCCATCTTTCAGTAGTAAAAATTCAGCTGCTGTAAGTGGAGGGTGTAAATAATCAGTGCCATGTGTTTCCGTACTTCATGTAGGTGAAATCGTAACGAAAATGCCAACTCCGATAAGCGGAAAATTAACTAACAAATTACGACGATAGCGGATTTAATTTAAAATGTGAGGATTTGGTAAAGGGAATGCTGGATTGAAACCGCATAAACTTTTAAAGCAATATTTTAATAATCCAATTAAGATCTCATTTTTTCAATATTGTAATTTGCAGCTTTATGTCACAAAATATTGAAAAAACGATTTTGACGTCACCTTAAAATTGAAAATATAAGATATTCGCATTTCTATTTCGAAACATCGTAGCGTGATAACATTTTAGACTTGATGTATCTGTATATTATTTTTAAAAATTCACTCATAATTATAGTAACGATAACGTGACATGCACACAAAAAAAATGTATTTAATATCGTCGCAATGCAAGTGAGTATAAATCCAGTAATGAAAACAGGGAAAAGTATTGTTGTAAAATATGCTTAAAATGTATTAGAAAATTTATTAAAATTAGAGAAAAAGTGTACGGAAATAAAGTTGATTGATATCACTGAAAACCCAATTTTTTTAATTTAATAAATGATTTGTATAAGTGTAAAAATATTTTTTGTGTAATATTATGCTCAAATTTCAATTAATTTTTAATTAAAAATCTTATAAAAATTTTGTTAAACTCTTTACCTAATAAATTATTACTTGCCAACTTTGGTAGATCTAGGTATGATAGTAGACTAGGTGCCTGTAGAGTGTTTTGAATGATTTTTGCATTATGCATTTGCAGATATATCCAGCCTATAAACATGTTTATGCCTTAAAAAAGGGATGGTATCAGCACATTTGATAAATAAAACAACCCGCATCGAATATATCTTACGTATCATACCTACGGAATATTTTATTTATCAATGCGTTTACGTTCATAATATAACCGCAACACGATTCATTTTGCCAGATTTTTTTCTTAGCATAAATTCTTTTACATAAAACTTTGACTATCAGAAGGTGCAAAAATGACTTACATTTTCTTTACTATAAATTCTTTCATACTACTCTTGATTAGAAATTGGAGATATTTACGTAATCAGGAACCAATTACCATTCTGTGGATTTAGTTTCCGCTACTGAAAGCTACACCGGATAATATGCTTTCCTACGCAAAACTGAACCGATTCTAATCCGTTGGACAATAAAATGCTTATATATTATAATACTCATAGAAATTTTAGCATTTGAGAATTTTTTGTAACATATCGTGAAAACAAGTCTCAAAATGAATATTCTGGAGTTGGTTCTTAAGTGTGTTACTACTACGTCCAATAATTCAATTTTATCCAACAACAAACCTTAAACGAAAACCTTTATCTCAACCTCAACCTCTGCAATTTCCCTATATATATTACAGTTGAAACGGTGTGACGGTTAATCTATATTTTTTCGTTTTGTTCATTACCTATTGACTCATCTATGAAGCATAAAATATGTCAAAATGTGTGATTAAAAATTTTTTTCACGAACTGAGAAATTTGAGTCCGGGGAATTTAAAATGATCCGACATATCATTTTAAAATACAGCTTTAAATATTTGAAGCAGCGTTTCTGAAACGTTATGCGTAGATATCGATACAAATTCGGTCAGTTTTTTTTTTTTTTTTTAAGTTTTGTTTCCTAGATTTGAAACCATAAAATTGAGTTTGATTTCTAAATTCTGAAATCAAACCATCAATTCACAATAAAATTACTCTATTTGAAAATTTTTCTCCTAATTCCTAAAGATCATTTACAAAATTATACATTTTCTAGAAGTTATATCAGTGATAGATAATAGTTGTTGTTTTATCTGTTGTTATATTTTTTAAACAGGAAAATATTGGAAAAAAATTATTTAATATTTGGAATAAAAACATTTGAGCGAATTTTAAACTGCTAATGTCAACTAATATTTTTTAAATAAATATTTAGACAAATTGCTGCTTACTATCTGTCGTAACTTTTCCGTAAAAATACTCAGTATTCATAGAAAATAAAATGTCCCAAAAAAGTGTCTTTGGTTCTACTTTAAGTGCTTTGCTGCTTATTATAAAAATATATAATTAGATTTGATCAAGGAGAATAGTATAAATTCAATTTGAAAAATAGCATTAATTTAATATTAACTTGAAGAATAATATTTATTTCAAAATTCTTTTCCTTTGAAGAAAATTTTTGTAATGCAATTCTTTCCGTTTGATAGTCTAATAGGACTCGAACTAGTTTTATTTATAATGCAATAATGCTGGTAAAACGAAAACTTTAAATTGTTCAACAAGTAATTAAACTTGAGAAAGGTAAAGCAAATAGGGATAAACCTACTTTCCTAGAAAAGTAAAAATTCCTAATCGTATTAAAATTAAGAAGGAATTGTTGGAACACTTCCCATTTAAATCAAGGTTGATAAGGAATCGTACAATTTTATGATATCACGTTGCATATTTTACATTAAATTATTGTAAAATATAGAAGTGTTTGGAAAAAAAAATTGCACTAAAGAAATCAACAGATAATCAATCTTATGGGTAAGAGACAGCTTAAAAGTGAAAACATTAAAATTTTATATCACTCAAAGAAAAATTTTGATAAAGATAATTGATTTTAAAATTCAAGTATTCAAGCACATTTGGATTTTTATCAAAGAAACATAATGATGTATCTGCAATAAAACATGTAAATGTATTTACATTATAAAATTAAAATGCATTAATATTTAAATATGCATACAGAAAAATTAACAAACGTCACTAATGAAACGCAACATTCTATTGTTATGGTAAAAGCATCATATCAATAGAACACTCATAAAATAATGATTAGTTAGAAAAATTACCTTGCACGTTTTAAAGCTGACTGTGAAAAAAATTTTATACAAAAACATATTCTCTAAGGAATTCTGTTACAGAAAAATAGGTAAACGTTAAATATTTCCTAAAACTTTAATAAACATTATTTTCAGTATTACTTATGGAGCATTTTTTTTCTGTTTCAAAATCCCTTATTTCTGAACAAACAGCGATATAAGAAATTTTATAGAATTCTTTTATAAGGTTAAAAATCGTCTGCCGTTATTTGTTGCCAAGCGATCATTTACAGAAGTAATAAAAGGCTAATGTTTTAATGGTTATAGCTAAAAAATATTAATTAACTAAAGCATTTTTTGCATTTAATGTAAAACATTTTTTTAATAAACATAATTAGTTAAAAAACAGATGTTTGGAATTCATTTTAAGAATAAGTTATCGACAAGATTAGATTATTACGAATTCTTAGAAATAAGAATTTAGTAAGAAGCAAATATTTTCAGGTAAGCCGTGAAAAACAAATCCTTTTTTTATGATTTAATGTTTGCATTTATATTGAATCTAATTACTGACTGATATATAATTCACCAAATAAAAAGTTTAAAATAATTTTTTGATATTGAAATCTATTCACCAGAATTGTGGCAACAGGAAATGCGATCATGGTTTGTTTATATTATAATGGCTTCATGTCTTTTTCGAAATGGTGTTTTTCTCTAACTTTTCAATTTGTATATTATTCATTGCTTCGTTATTAAATTAAAAAATGAATATGTTTAAGTAAAGCTTACCATCCATTTTGAAAATTATGGTGCTTTAATTTTTTTTTTAAGTCTGTGAAAACAAATTTGCAAGCAATAAACAAAAAAAATCTCTAAACTTTTTCCATAACAGCAGTCTTTTATTTTAAAAACAAAGTTCTAAACGACTTCCGAAACCGATCAGCTGTTCTTCTGCTTTTGTTATTTTTTAATGTTTAAATTTTTATTGATAGGTATAAAAAGTGAATTTTCTAAAAAGTTTTATGTCAAGAAAATAAAAGTAATCGAAGTTGAAAGCCTTGCATTTATGATCACAAAGTATTTTGTTTAACAAAGCCGTTGCATTTCTTTTTATTGTTCTTGTATAAACAAATATTGATTTCCATGTTTTTGAGAGGGGGTTCAAGCTGTGTAAATTTTTCCTTCAAAATTCTTGCATGCTATCTGCTTGTGATCAAAGATAGTGATTTTACCCAAAAGGAATAAATTATTCAGTGGATAGCTATTCTGTGGAAAAAAGAAGAAATACGTCATGACGTCATTTGTAGAATTTTATCAGTAGTGAATTTTACATCTAAATACTTTTACAATATAGAGGAAAATGCTACGTAAAAATGGCATATCAGCAATAAATATTTTTAATATCATTGCAACCAGGTGATCCATTTGAAGTTCTATGTTTTACTTTTTAATAGCTTTTACAAATTTACTTACATTCAACAATTAAAAATTTAATTCCGAGCAAATATCTGTTCATTGTGTGATTATTTAAGAAAATTATGACCGAAGAAGTATCATCAAGGCAACGAAGCATACGTAAATTTTACATATATTTTTGCGTTAGCAAACAGTCATTTGTTAAATTTAGTATGTTTCAATCACTAATCTCGCCGTCATTGAAAATTAATTGAATAAAAATAATTCAAGAACTTTATTTAGCTTTGCCATACTTTTAGTATCATTTGCTAGCTAAGGCTAGGCATGCGGTTAAAAGTGTCAAAGCATATACTTGAAGGAATCTATAACTTTGCTTTTGCACGTAAGAGTCATTAACGTATTATAAATTTATAGTAATATGATATAATACGAGGATCAGTCAACAAATTAATTGCATTGCTTGAGAAAACAAAACAGCATTGGAACTTATAATAATGTTATATGCATCTCGTAGGCAAATTGAAATAATCCGGCTTATTGCAAAGAGCCTGATCATTTTGCAACCCACCTGGCAAATTGGAAAATTGTTGACAATTTTCTAATTAATCTGATTATTTTTAGGCTTATTGTAATGAGCCCATACACCTTTAGGCTAGTTAGAAAATTCTCAATAGTTTGCTCAAACAGCTTGTTTTAATCCTGGCCTATTGCTATAAGCCCAAAGTAGTAAAGGCTTATTAAAAATGATAGAGAAAGAGATTGTTACTTAAATACTTCCTTTAGTGATCCATATGAATTAGTTAAGAATTACTTAGGTTAAAATGATGTAACTTAAAAACTACGCAATAATCATCTTTTTTTAATGTTAATTATTATTATTTTACAATTATGTAATAATCATAATGAACAAATTATTAAAATGACAAACTTTTAAACTTCGAATAGGAATTGCTCCAAGATAATCATTTTAACTTTATTTGTTTTCAGACGGTGAACTTTTATGAAATTTCGATGAACACCGTTGATTTGTCTTCTTACACACGCACTTTTTTGTTTGACACTGAATTTTTGACACTGAGCATTTGCAGAGCATTTGCAGATGCTATATCCCTGTCCTCTGAATTTCGATTCATTCGGTACAGCTTTACGAACAGATATATCTTTTTCTGAGACGTCTTCAAGGATTTGTGCGCCAGAAATTTGGAAGTCACATCTAGAAAACTAAGATTTAATGATGCCACTTTTTGTTCTTATCTGGTAAAAATTATTTTCCACCTTAAGAATTTTCTCAATCAAATTTCGACAATCTAAAAGGCCACGGTCTACTTTTAGGACATTTAACAGAATAAAGTATCCAACTGCAACTGGTTTCAGTTTCTTTCCACAAGTTTCAATAATTTTTTCCGCTCCTCTTTTCTGGCCTTCCTATATTTTTTGACGCTCTGTTACTATTTTTTTTCTGTCACAAATATCACAGTGATAAAAAAAAAATTATTGTCCTCAGAGGTTGAGAAACGTTTTGGCAGCAAGCTATGTGAATCTTCATAGAACATGAAGAGCTCGATACCAAAGATATTTCATTCAAATTGCGTGAGCAAATAGAAATATATTGTTCCAAGTTAGCGACTTGATTTTCACCTTCTCCCTTTGCCATTTCTCTTTCCTTGTAACTCTCTTTAAACCGTTCCAGATCTTCTTCACTGTCAATATTTTCTAATATTGTGGGCGGAACATTCGTTGAGCTTAATCTTGTTTTTGGTTCTGCTCCAAAAAGTGCGGTGTACGGACTTCGTCCTGTAACTCTGTGTTTTTGTGAGTTTTTTTTTGCCACTGAATAAAACGGCAACCTCACAATCTGTACTTCCATTGTCGTCCATCCAAGCACGTAACTTATTTTCAATACCCTGATTGCAGCTTTCCATACTCCCCTGGGACTGTGGATGTCGTGGTCTTCCATGTACTATTTTACAATCAGGCCACACAGCTGAAAGTTCATTGATGATGTTAGAGGTGAATTCACGACAGTTGTAGCTCTGCAAGATGTAAGGGGCATCAAAGTCCAAAAATACCTTCAGCCATTCCAACGCAACTTCAGCAATACGCTTTGTTTTCAAAGGACGAAGAAGACAAAATTTCGTTGCATGATTTTGGTATTTCATTAACCATTTGTAGTCTCCACCGGAAGTCGATTGAAAGTCAATCAAATGAACTTGGCTTCGAAGATTAAAATCTTTTGTAGTGATTGGTCGTACAACGATGTTACGGTGTTGTTGAGATTTTTTGGTATTACACATTCTACCAAGCGATACAAAAACTTCAACTACTGGTCTAGGAAAATAACATTTAGTTTTCAAAGAAAACAAAATTTTATTTCTTACGCCATGTCCAGTGGCGCGCTGATACTGAAGAAGCGTGTCAAAGTATTATTCAACAGGAATTATTACTACAACAGGATTCTCATTACTTCTCCTTTTTCTAATTAGACTTTTTTTTTTACCTACCTTCATTGTGTCGTCTTTTCTAGTCAATCGGTATTGCCTACTAGTTTTCTTTTTTTCGGGATTATTTGATCCTAAAATTTCACGGAAGGCTTCTTCTATGGTTGCATTAGTCCATGGTTTTTTTAACGCATCATCACTCTTATTACTGCATTCTTTCATTTTTTCAATAAAGTTTTCCTTCATGCTATAAAGTTCATCTTTAGAATAGCCTCCTCCATTGTTGCTATCTTGCGCATTATACACCACACAAAACTCCATACAGTCCATCGTGTTTTTAAATGGTTTTTAGAAGTTCTTCGAATTAGATGACGGCACGCAACAAGATGAAATAGTAACATACAATGTCGCGAAATTATTTGAAATTTCCTGCACTCAATGCCACTAAGCACGACGCTGCATAAAACGAACGCATGCTTTGTGAGACATCTGCTATGAACACTGTTGAAGATGGAAATGGTAGCGGCATATATGGCACCGTACTGGCTCGTTTCGACATGGTTTTGATAACCCTGCGATGAGTTGTTTTCAATACGCGGGCAAGAGGTAAGGCTTATTGCAATAAGATTGGATGAAACCAACCTCTTTGAGAAAACTTTTGCGAATTTTCTAACTAACCTAAAGGTGTATAGGCAGGTGTATAGGCTCAATACACTAAGCCTAAAAATCATCAGGCTAATTCGAGATTTGTCATTTTTTTTTTTCCAATTTGTCAGGCGGATTGTAAAATGACCAGGCTCTTTGCAATAAGCCAGTTATTCCAATTCGCCTACGACATGCACACTAAATTTCTATACAGATGCTACTTTTCGACGTAATCATCTCCTTTATTTAAACATTTATCGATGCGTGTCACAAGTTTTTCTATGCCTTCTGCAAAAAATTCCCGTTCAACTGTTGTTGGATTAACAATGGCTTAACTACGGTGGTGCAGGTAGGCATGTGCCCTTGGCGCAATCACAAGGGGGCGCAAACTTAAGGAATCAATTGGTTGCATTTAAAAGAAAAGTAGTTTTTTTTAAGCTCTTATTCCCAAGAGTCTTAAAAATTGAAATGGTTTCAACAAAGTATGGAAAAATCTTAAGAATGAAATTTTTTTACGACCCAGAAGCTTCAAGCTGAGAAAAAATAACAAATAATAATATGTTCCAGAGATTTTCTGACCAAAATCCTCATCGTGAAATTAAAAGCTTGTTTATAGCTCCCACCCTACCGAGACACAAATTTGTGTCTCGGTAGGGTGGGAGATATGGTAAACGTCATTAACAACAGTACATCCGTTTTCGAACATGTTGGACCACTTTGCGACTGTCATACACTTCGTGTCGTGCAACTGCTGATAAATTTAAGTGCAATTAAACCATTTACCATTTTGTGCACACACACAAAAAAACGAATCACTGCGCGCATTTCCAATTTGAACGCCACCTGTCGAGACATGCTCAGGACTGAAGAACAAGCAAATTAAAACTGCCTCGTCCAAGCCGCTAAGTCATGAGCTGCAGATAATTGTCTGCAAATTTGTCACAAAGTTTAAACGAAATATTCTTTTAACAAGATTTTTTACGGACGAGTGCAACTAACTTTTTGACTGGCATACGTACATATGTCTGTTTGTTGGTTATCTGCTTCTTAGACTTTTAGACACATTAGAAAGATAATCAGAAAAGAAAAAATTACTTTCGAAGAGAGCAGAGGGCACCTCGGAGCAATTTTTAAGGAAGTCTTCGGATTAATTCCTGTTGATGGTAGCATTTATTTTTACAGCAGCAATTTAAATTAAAAATAAGCCTTAACTGTAAGGACGATGACAAATAAAACACTTGCTGATTATAGTTTTTTAAAATGTTGGTTGTCATTATCTTCACCTTACGGTAAAACAAAAAAAAAAAAATTTAAGCTACAACCAACAGTTAAAGAGAACATTGTGGATTAACTAAATATCTTATTACTATATTTAGAGCACTTAAGATTTCAGTGATAATCCGATAAAACCAACAGAGCGAGCAGAAAAAATGGTCTTTAAAAGTATATGGTATATCTGCCACATAACTTGCTTTACACCATTTTCTCATTAATAAATCAGCTATGGTCTGCACAATGCACCGTTCAAAACTCAACTCATTGAGTTCAATTTGCAAAACACTGGTATTTAGTAAGGACACCTAAAATATTTTCAGTTTTTGACAAGGTTATCTACCTGCATGATATGTTTATTTCCTACAGTGAACTAAAAATTGTGACTTTGGACCATCCTTCTTTTACATTAAACCTGCAAAAGATGTCCATGAACTGCATCTAGATTCAATAATATCGTTAGATTCCGTTTCTTGTAATAATTTAAGCTCTTCGTCGTCATGTTATTTCTGAAAAACCGTTTAATGAATCTATTATCTTACAGGAAATTTACATTTACGGTTACGAATAGCTACAGTTTTAAAACAATTGTTCAGAAAGAGATTTTTCCGCTCTCACACTGGTGTAATTTACTAATAATTAGAGAGTAACAAGCTATTTCTTATTCCTTCTTGAATTTCCTAGGCTAATTATTGATATTATCTACCTTAATGGTTATGGCCTTTTACACATTCAAATGTCCTTTTCTTTTTCTGGTATAGTCTTTAAAGGCCTTATTATCTGCTATTGAGATTTATCTGTTGTGGTTTTTAAAGGTTTTACTATCTCTCCTTGTGGCTACTCGATTGTGACCTCTAAATTTTTCAGTATCTCCTACTAACATTTCTGTTTTGTGGCTTTTACAGGTTTCAGTATCTCTTCTTGTGGTTTCTCTGTCGTGGCTTCTGACCGTTTTGGTATCTCCTTCTAAATCTCCTCCATTAGCTTTTAAAAGTTTCTTTATATTCTAGAAAGAATTTCTTCATCTTTTAAAAAAATTTCGCTTCTTCTCATTATTTTTACGCGGGCTTTTTTGGATCTCTTATTAAGTTCGTGATATTCAATCAATTTGCGTTATTTGAATTCAATGGTAACTCAGAAGTTGGACTTCCTCATCATACAAAGAAATTCATGGAAAAGAGGTTTTCAGGGGGTCTTAAATTTTTGGACACATTTCAAAAATTAATTTAAAAAACTAATAATGTTATAACTGCCTTTTTTCTTTTAAATGAGAGAGCAAATAAAAAATTTCTTTTTTCAGATAAGTGGCGCATCATTACGGGGTTCCAAATTTGCTACAGCGAGAGATTTCCATACGCAATGGCTACCAATCAGCAGAAGCCGATTAGCGTTTTCTGGTTTCCTTTTTCAGTTTTTCTTGAATATCTCGAAAACTATTCAGTTTTCGCCTTACGATTGATTTAACAAATTACAGAGCTTAACATTCCCTACAAATACATGCTTTTACTCTTCTTCTAGCTTTAATAGTTTCACAGATAATGGCTCTCAAAAATGGCAAATGTCCAATAATTTACTACTACCTAGACCACTATAACGGCGTGCTACCTACCCGGAAAAAAACTTTTTAAAATACGCTTTTTAAAAAACCTTAGTTGTAACATTATTAGTTTTTTTTATATTAATTTTTGAAAAGGGTCCAATAATTTATAACCACCCTGTATTTTAATTTGTTAAAATGATTTTATTGAATGACGACAAAGGCAAAGTGGTTTATAAGGAGTAACAAAATTAGAACAGATTTGGATATTCTCTCCTTAAAGAAATTCTTTAAGGAAAGAATATCATTTTTACTACTCCTCACATCAGTAACAGAAATTTGAAATGCATTTGCCTATGATAGTTTATTAGTTGGATTCCTGCAATTTTCTGAACTTTCACCTTCCACCTCTACCTTCACATCATTGCTTCTTTTTACTTTATTCTATAGTAAATACAAAAAGAGAAAGTTTTGTAATCATCAAAAAATTCGACCTCAAGATTTTAAAGAATCTCCACGTTTTGGAACTAAAGGAATCCGAAAAGAACTTTTTTGAACTATGTCTATAACCGTTGTTGTACTGCGTTAAGTCACTACAGCTGTCTTGTAAAAAAGAACACTTATTAACTTAATACTAAACAGAGACTAACAAATATTAGCGAATACTAATAAACCGCAGCGAATATCAACATTTTTAGAAACTCTAGAAGAAGAAGAAAAGTTGTAGCATTCACAAATCCAGTTGCAGTCCCTGCTTAGCCGGAACAAAAGCCGGCAAGCTCACATCGACAAGTGGTACAAATCACCACATGTCAGTCAGCCTGGTGAGCGCAATAACTCAAAAACGCAATGAACTAGATGAGTGAAATTTGATATGTGATCTGTACGACAAATTTGTAGATTTCTATCAAATTTTGGAACGAAATCTCTCTATGGGAAGTCTGTCTGTCGGAGTGCATGTGAACCCGGTAACAAAAAACGCAAAGTGCTAGATAGATAAAATTTGGTACATAGTTTTATCATCAGAATTATAGACGTGTATCAAATTTTGGACTTAATCCGTCAAAAGATTGGCAGTCTGTCGGTCTGTATATTCGCGTGTATGTGAACGCAATAAAAGGGTCGTCTTAAAAAATTTGAGCCCCCTGCGCTAGGTTATTTGGCGCCCCATCATGACTAGGAATTTAAGTGCCTATGGCCCAAAGAAAGTATATGTCTCATAAAATAATTGAGGAGAGAAAAAGAAAAGTCACCTGTTTTCTGATTAACCCTTTAAAATTTGGCACATCGGAGCCTTCTCGTATTTAAAATTATAATTCAATAAACTTTTTGATAACTGAAAAATACAGCGTCTTAGAAAAATGAATTCTGATATGTGGTCTTGCACCCAAAAGTGTACATCTGTGTCCAATGTTAGACCCAGATGGTGGAAAGAAAATGTCCAAAATGCCTACTCGATTTTCTTAATAATACTACAAAGCACAAAACGAACCATTCTGTGCCATTATACGAGGCGTGTTCATATCGGCTACCATGTGCCCTTGCGTCATTCTGGCACGTGATTCACTTGCGGATTTTAGCACTTCCCTTTCCGTCACATTTGATCTCGATATTAGATTTAACAAGCATCAGGCCCTCATAAATGCCACACGGCGAATGCACAGTGAAGTCTGGTTTCGAACCTGTAACCTTTTAGCTCCGAATCCGAGACCTTACCACCACGGTCCTCGACTTGGTTCAAGGATGAATTATAACGGAGAAATATTTAATCGTGATCCATTCTATTTGCTTAAGTGACCAACGAATCATTCATGATCAACTGATAATCAATGTGCTTGTGTGTTTAAGAACTATCGTATGCAAGAAGATGTGGGAAGTTATTTATAAATAGCAATGAACTAATGGCTTCAAACGACTTAAATAGAGCAGTTACCCTAGTGCACACATCTTATATTGAGACATCATTATATAATTCTGCTTCACTTTTAATTAGTATATAATTACAAAGATTAAGGTCATTTTAGAAATTCCCGCCCTGTATTGACAAGAACGAAGTCTGATAAAATTTTTAAATATGTCAGAATTCACGAATGTTGGTACCATTCATATCTCTATCTCTATATTCAATATCTCTGTTCATTCAATACAACTTTCCATTCATGGAATCAAAAAACTCCTTCAGTCAAAAATAAAGTTACTTATTTTCATTTCTAAAAGTGATCGAATGTATCTTCCTCCTTGTGTGCCCCAGAAGCAAAACTGTAAAATCTTTTAAATGATTTTTAAAAAAAATTAATGCAATTTGTATTGTTTTATTATCTATTATCGTCATTTCATTTTTCAATTAAGGATTAATTAAGTAAGAGAATTATTTTCAAAAAACTGAAAAAATTGCAACGTTTACATGAAAGAATGCATAAGTAGAAACTTTTAAAAAAGTTCTTTGTATCCTGAAGAATTTTCTCATTTCGTATTTTTTGCTTAGGGTTACTTTTGTCGCAGCAACCTGCTACTGCTCTTACAATATACTGCATGTTAGATAAAGATTCGATGGTGAAGCCCTTTTTGTTTGGGAATTACTGAAAAAGAAATGTTATTTTCATAAAATAGAATTCAGTTTTTCCTTTTAAACTCCGTAATAGATTCCATTACTTTCACAATAGGTTCCAAGATGAAATTGGATTCTAGTCTTCTAATGTAAAAATAAATTTTTATCTTATAAGATGATACGAATACTTACGTATTTAATTTATGAAATCTACTATCTCTATAAAAAAGATAAGCCGAAATCTGTTATTAGGGAAGTTTTTATACCGGGTTTATTTTCAAACCCACTTATATATGTTAGATATCATACTTTTCAGAATTTTTCCAGATTTATATCAAAATTGGAATATCAAAATTTTATTGCGTTTGAAAACTATGAACTAGGAATACCACGAAATGCAGTGCATTTTTAATTATTGTACTTATACACACGCGCATTGATATTTTTTACCAGTCAAAATATTAAATGTATTTATCAGGATGGTTCCAGAGGGGTGTCCAGAGCACCCTTGTCGGAGATGCTGTGCCCCCTCCCCCGTCGGGACAAATTTTTGTACCCCGTTCACGCAACGGGCTATTCAACTAGTAGATTAAATCAAGATCTGGCGAAAATTTGAGTGGGTCATCATTACGCCCCTCCCCTTGTACAGTAGGTCGTGACCCCTTTTTGGTGAGACCCTCCCTCCCTATGGAGCAGACTGTGCCCCCGTCGGGGGGACTCTAACCCCACTCCTGATATTTATTTGTATACATGTTAGCGTGGATATGATTAAATAAATTTAAAGGAGCTCGAAGCACCGTAGCATGGAAAAGTCTTAGGCTTGATTCTCCTTTCTTTACATAATCTTTAAAAATTTACTCTTAATTATAACAGCAATAACGTTCACAAAATTGCATTTTATATGTCACATCGCACGTGTGTATAAATGCAACTATTAAAAGAATGATAAATATTTTTGAAAAATATACTTCAAAATGTTTAGAAAAAATCCCTATATATAAAACGCTAACGTAAGTAGCACAGAAAAGAGGTTAATATCTCTTTTACTGATGGCAACGATTACTTCGTTTACCAAACAAAACCGTTAGCCTCCTCCATGTTAGGCTTAACTTCATAGGCATACCTTTTACTAAATTCGTTCGGGTGTAAAACAATTTCTTCTTTTAAAAAATGAGTTTAAGACGCGTAGAGTTCACAGTATTTCTTAATGAAACTTTGGATGAAATTACTCAAAAGATATAAGTTTGAAATGAAGTAGATGGACTTAGGCGAGCCAGAGAACGTTCAGATCGACGTCAAAATAGTTCAATTCAGAGTAGGTTAAGATTGTGTTAATTCAGAAATGGAGGTGAACATAATGGTATTTTTTATGCGAATATTGTATATTGGGTACTTTTCCCTTATACGCACGCGATGAGTTTAGTTTAGTTATATTAAAGTCCCGTTTTAAAGCAATGTGAGGACTATATTGAGACGGGCCTCCTCATTTTGAACCGCGGACAGATGACAAGAACGACACCTGAGCTGGCGCTCCCTCTCCATACTTCCACACCACACCAGCAGGACGCACACGATGAATCGCCAGCTTGGCCCAACTTCTTTGTTGACGATAGTTGACGTTGGCTAGATTTTTGGCGAGCGTCAGAAGCTTGAAAGTGCCAGTTTGGCCGAATATGCATGCTCTGCGTGGGATCAGCTAATTTATTAAAATTAATGAAAACGTGCGCGGAAATGAAACTGGTATCACTGAAAAGCTAAAGCTTTGAATATTAGTTGTTTTTGATGTTGATGAATGTTGATTTGAATTTGATGTTGTGTAAAAATAGTTCTTGTGCAATAATATGCTCCGAAGTGATTGAAAAAAAAAACGCTAACATTTCAATTAATTTTTAATTAAAAATCTATTTAAACTTTTGAAAATTCCTCTCTTAACGAGCATCTGTTACGCAAGAAGTAACTGTGTTTCAAATTTGGTATCTTTAGGTACAACTATATGCCCTGTAGAGAGTTTCAAACGGTTTTTGCATCATACATTTACATTATATTTACGTCATACATAATCTCATGACGCATCACGCAATTTACAAATAGTATCAAGCGTATTTACGTCATCATGTTAAATTAATTTTGAAAAGTATTGTGGTAGTCAGAGAAAAATATCTTGGTAATAAATTTGGCATCATTGACAAGATTATATTTTGAATTTTAAGATGACGTAAAAATCGGTCATGTAATAATTCCAAAAATTATCACCTGAAAAGATCAGAATTACAAAATTTAAAAAAAAACATTAAAGTAGAAATTTAATGTAATACTGTTGGAATTTTCAAATCTTATCGCGCTTTTAAGAAATAAAAGAAACCAAAAACAGCATTGAGGTCTTAGTTATAAATTTTATTTGCTTTTCTTTGTAATAAACCTTTTTAATTTAGCAGCCGCCTAAGGAGACTGGGAAGTGGCAGTTACTTGTAGGGGTTGGGACGCCGTCAGAGCCCTCTAGTTATTAACAATTTTTTTTTTTTATTTTCGAGCATTGCAATAATGTACAGGTTATTTTTTCGAGTGCTGCTTTACAGGAAGCTATCACAAACTGAAATTGCCCAGAGATAGTATTGGTTGATAACACTTCTAATGTTCAAGCAATTTCGGATGTTGAAATTGTTGATTTAATTTTTCTTTAGTGTGTTGTACATGAGGCGTAAAATCTAAGATTATAATCCATCATAACACCTGGAGGGTTTTTTAACGACTTCGAACCAATCCATTGCAGTACTGACAAATTCTCGAAGGCGCTATCAGCTGAATATAATGGTAACCACACGATTTTCTGATATATCTATTCCCCACACGCGTGATTAGTCTATCTATTACGTTTGGACACGACAGGAAGTAAAC
Organism: Araneus ventricosus; assembly: GCA_013235015.1. Classification (NCBI taxonomy): domain Eukaryota; kingdom Metazoa; phylum Arthropoda; class Arachnida; order Araneae; family Araneidae; genus Araneus; species Araneus ventricosus. Next base: position 495,831 of record BGPR01000230.1, read on the forward strand.
ACCGCAATGTCATTTCAGAAACAAATGATATATTTTCGTGAAAGCCGCAACAACAAAGCAAAAGGAAACTGAACAAAATCTCGCCTAGAGAATCTCCCCAGTGTAAAACGTCCAGATCTCTGCGATAACAAGATTTTCTTAAGGAACCCTCTAACGGCATCTTTTTAAAGAGGCGACGGTAATTACTTACTTCAAACAACCACTTGACCCCCCAAGGGTGATCATCAATTAAATGTATTAATGGACCTAATCTTCGCCGTGTCTGTTATTTAGTTATTTATCTCTCAAACATTTCAAGCAGCCTAGTGTTTAAAAGTGGTCCAGTATAAAAAATAGGACCAAGTCACGTTTCTACCAGCGGAACACTCTTATTATCTTGGCTTAAAGTTGGTACTTTTGGGATTACACTTTTTAAACTTCCTTCGAGTAGGCTGTCTCTTATTGGTCAGGTTGGCCTATCAAGGTCAATCTAATATGTCAATTTTAGCAAATTACTGTCAACGTAATAAGCTGATTAGAGTTCAGCTTAGCTATAATTATATCGTAAACATTAAGATGGGATTAATTCTTGCCGTACTTCCGATCGCACAGAGGAAGAGATCTGAATTAACATTCTGCGTTAATCTTGATTAATTGCGTAGCACTGCTTGTTCCCTTCCAGAAGTTCTGCTAAATGTGTTTCATGGCTTATCTTAATGAATTAGCATGCAAGCCTGTAGTCTGATGTAGTGTGGGTTTGATTTCATTTGTTGGTTGATAAAACATGACGTTGCAAATCAAACAAACCTGCTCTAGCCAATTATAACAAGAGGAGAATAAGGTGCAAAGCCGTTTATTATAGCCTCGTTAAACTGATGAGTTATGTATTTAGATACAGTACCTGCAGATTTTCTTTGCCCCTTTTTCTTATAACTTAAAATTAAAACACTGCCTCTCTCTCTTTTAGATTTCATTTTATTTTTATTTAAAAATAAATCCAACTTTTACTCGTTTGTTAATTTTCATTTATGTGTTTTTTAAATGAAGAATGGATGTGGCTTAATGCGAATAAAACTTGACAAACCAACAACTGAACATAGAGATCGTAGATTGTATTATTCAAATCGAATCAACTAAAATTTTCACTTGTAACAAGAAAAATGCGAAATTATTACTGAACTCTCCTTAAACAGATGAATTATACATTGAAGATGTGTATCCGAGTGGCGTAGTGACAGGGACACAACCACTCTATTGCCCGGGCTCCAGTTTCAACGAATGAAAATTATTATTAGCGTGCATTTGTCAATTTTTAAAGCTAAGTATGACGACAGGGAATAAAAATAAAATCATGACCCAGGGACCATTTACTCTCGCTATATCACTGAAAACTATTGAGTGGGAAAAAATTATATTATGTCCCTGATCTCACTTACCTTCGCCATGCCGCGGGTATAACTAGGGTTACAATACGCCCGGATTTCAAATTCACGTCCGGACTAGTGTCCGGATCTTCAAAATGTCCCCATTTACGAGAATGAATCCGGCGAGACAGAAATTTGGTTGCAATAGAGAAAATCTGACGTATTCGAAAAAGCTGACGTCATTCCGCTTATGAAAGAAAATTCATTGTTTACACCCATTGTTGAAGAGAAAGCAGCTGAGCCTCTTTTTCCAATCCCTAGTTCAAATTGAATATTAAAAATTTTGGCAGCTTTGTTTTAATTTTGTTTTCAATTAATGTAATTTCGTATTACCAAACATTAATAAAAATTGTATCTTTTTTGTTTGTTTGTTTGTTTTCTGAAGTCTTAACAAAATTTTCTCACTTCCTTAAACTCTGTGCTAGTATTATGAAAAAGAGGCAGCTTTTGGAATTTTATACTATACTTTGACCCTCAAGACCCTTCACCACCACACCCCAGAGTGTCCGGATTTCAGCCAAAAAGGTATTGGTAACCCTAGGTATATCTTTCATCTTTTCTCAAATAATGTGCGTAATATATAAAATGAATTCATTTCAATTGTAATTCAGCTTGGTTACGTCAAATTTCCGTTAACATATGCCAAAACGAATTTAGGCAGACGCGTGCTTTGGTAATGAAGTTATTTACCATACTGTGCACTCTCAGGACGGGTGCTTTTGATTTGAATTCCATTATACCATGAAATATCTGATTAAATAGTAATCGTCAAAATTATCGAATTCATACTGGGGTCTGGATTTTATTAATCTCTCTGTTATAATTAAGCATCGTCCTTTTGCTCAATTCTTTTATTTTACAGGACTGAAAAGCAAACCTGAACATCAATACACACTTGGCTTCCACAGGAAAAGAAAAAATCTTTGCTCTTCCATTTTTTATTATTTTGTAATGCAATATTAATTAAATAAATCAGTAACACAAATAAAAAAATAGGTGAAGTAACAAATTAATTTTTTTTAAAAATTGTAGAAGGCTCCATTGTATGTTTTAACACAGTACCGTGGACGCAGCTTGTCGTGTTCACTTAGGGCCAAAGCCAAGGTGATCACTAAATGCGAATGATTGGTACATCCAAAATGCCTAAAAAATAATACAAATCAATAGGTACATAAGGATAGCAGAAGAAACAAACCACAGAACATTATTAGTATGCCTTCATCCGTTTTAATTGTTAAAATAAAATCAATACAATGCACAGAATTAGGAGTGGAGAAATTCATAGGCATTTAATTTTTTAACCTTCCTTAAAAAAGTTATCTAGAGTAACTTGGTTTTCTTCCCCAGAATCATTCGCTGGATAAACCGCTCATGTGAATAATGCTTATCAAATGATTCAGCACAGTATTGGACTGATCTTAAAGAACAAAGGACTTGCATAGTTTCTTGCTCTGATGGTGGTTTCTCTTCTGAGTTCTGACTCCTCTTCACCATCATTGTCATCATGTTTTGTGGTGTCTTCTCATCAAATCCGATGACTACAAGCGAATTATTGATCATTAGAACCAGCGGATTTTCCACGTGTTTAGATATGAGAGATCCGTTCTACGTTATTATGAACAACACAACCGAATTATCGTTACATCCGTGATCACTACAAGCGGCGAATACTGTAATAACGAAAGTGTCAAATTACTATTGTAATTGTAACTGAAAAAGGATCCCACTTTCCCTTCTTTCCTGTTACCTTTTTAAAACTTTTTTATTATTATTATGAAGTCTTTTATTATTATGAACTAGAGGAAACAGACGAAGTGACAAATTAATTTTGAAGATCATTTGCTGAAGGTTTCATTGCATCTTTTAGCACATTATTAATATAAATTGAAGCTCCAAATCAAATCAACTATAACTAAAAGCGGGTCTTACTTTCTCCGAAACGTCCGTTTGCAGGCAATCAGTGGCGGCGAGTCTCCCCCCTACTTTTTACAGCAAAAATTTAATTTTTATTTCATGTTAGCTGAAAATAGGAATTATAGAAAAAGAAAAGAAAAGAAATCAGGAAAAGCTAGATAATTTGGTAATTAAATTTTAAATTTTGTTGTCTACCCCCTATATTCACAGCTACTTTTAGATGTCTATAAATCCTCCCTACTTTTCTATCCGATTGCCGCCGCTGCAAGGCAATCCTAGGTACAACTTAATTTTTATTTATTGCCCACTCACTTTTGCAGGTGCCCTCGATCCAGTGCCCAAAGTAGCATCATTTTGCTACATGATTATGAAACGAAAATCAGTCTCTTCCAGGTTTAATAAAAAATGGTTTATAAAATGCTTTTTTAAATCTCTTATCAATTTTCATTTGTCTTTTTTTGTTGAAAAGTCGTCGTATACAAAGATAGCAAATTAATTACTGAACCTGGTTGAGGTATTGACACTTCTTTTTTCAGAAGCAGTAAATTCGAGTGATACCTTTAATTTGGGTAATTTTTTAACTCTTCAATTTTCATTAATCGACGAAATACAATTAAAATTTCATTTAAGGGTATCATGTAAATAAATTTCGCTTTCATTCATATAAGTGTCAGTGACGGCGTTTTATTTAAGTGTCCAGTGATGGGGTGGTATTGTCTTTCTCGGGGAAAGGGAGAGTCAGTCACTCTTGACGGGAGAGCTGTCATTGCATAATTTCACTTTTCGAAGTAAAATACAGGTTGAGCACAAAGCCTTGCCCTGATTTTAAAAATCTATTGTATGAAAACTATTATAATTAGACATGTTTGTTTGGATGCATTGTAAGTACTGTTAAAAAAAATTTAATAAGACGACGTATTTCAGTAGATTTCGACGTGTACACCCTTGGTAGCTCGTAGAATGTTAAAGCAGCATTTCTAGCTCTCGCCAAGTCTTCTGTAACGTGCAAGCGTTCCTAGCCTTCAGTTCTTCAACGTCAGCAACTGGTGTAGCAAAGACTCAATCCCGGATATAGCCTCAAAAAAAATCAAGAGAAATGTCCAGTACTAGTGAAATAATTTAACAAGAGATATTAAAAATTAAACTTTGAATGGCGCAAAAATTCAGCAACTTCCAATAAAATGCAAAAGAGATGCATAAGGCCACAGAGGGAATATTATTTGACTATTTAGTCATTCCCTTGACAGAAAATATATCCATATTAGAAATCCGATGGCGAGTGGCACTTTGAAAAAGTTCGGCATTCGAGTTCTCTTCCACTTCTTCCATTTTATTTATTTTATCTTAATGTGTTTTTATTTTAATTAGAGCATGATTTATGTTGTTTGATTGTATCTTAATTGGTTAGCTAACTTCAGACAATATTGATAATGCAATAACTGGATGCTGCTGCATTGGCGCGCAAAAGGTATATTGTTATCACTATTGTTTACTTCTTCTGTTTCTTCTGTATTTTCTTTCTTGTAATTAAATATCAAGAGAAATGAGGAGGATTCAAACGATTTCGTTTATTCCTCCACTAATATTTCATTCCGCGCATCACAATTAAGCCCGCAAGTCATACTTCCACGTCTTAATATTTTAATATTTTTTTGTATAATAGAACAAAATTTTCTATTGCACACACACAAAGAAACCCTAGTAAAAGTGAACTATCCAATGATATCAAAATTACAATATTATATTCAACGGTTATTTTGTAATTAATTTTTACAATCAGGACAAGACTTTGTGCTACCATGTATAATGAGGGAAGTAAGAAATAATACTTTGTCCTGGGCGCCATTTGTCTTTACTATGGCAATGAATTTCTACCCTCAAAACATATATATAAAAAAAATGTTTTATAACTAGGAAATTATTTACATGTAATTAGTTGTATGCTAAAAGCTAGAGATAAAAAAAATTTCAATCGTTCATACAAACATGGATGCATTCACAGATATATATCGATCACAATACTCATAAGACACAGACATAAATTTAGGTGTCCAAAAGCTGTTTGGTCAACTTTTTTTTAAAAATTCTTTTAACCGTTTTCATCAGGAAATAAAATGCAACAAATATAGAAATAACGATTCCGGAAAAATGATTTTCCAGAACTCTAGTATAGGCCAATTTAAAGAAAAAGTCAAAAGAATTGTAGACTTTTAATTTCGTAGCCCCATAATCGGAAATAAAAAAAGGGGTGTGCTGAAAGAGTTAAAAATAAATAAACTCGGTTTTGAAATAATTATGTGTCAAACTTTAGTGAAATATTGTATCTGAAGCTGATTTTTTTTAAAACTGATTTTGACTTAAAAGAAATTTATTTAAAGGAAGAATTGTGAACGTTTTCGCGAACCCATTATAACTTTGAGCGACTTCGAATGTGGAGACCTCAGTCAGGACTTTTGTCTTTGACCATAGAAGCCATGGGACACAGTAAATTGCGGTAATTTTTATTCGTCTTTCAAGCAACGGACACCGCAACATTATTTGTGTCTGCCTATTATTATAGAAGTTACTTGGTAAGTGAGGGGAGATATTTCTCAGGATCAATGCATATCCTAGCGTATTTTACATTTATATGATCTTACCTTTTACATTTCAAGATCCAAATTTTATTCAGATTCGGACATACTGAAAACATATTACATATTATACCTTTGTATTTCGTTCTCCTGTAATAATTTGAGCACGTAGCGACAGCATTACATGTAGACATGCTTACAAGAGATGAAAGATTTTCTTAATATTTCACCAAAATAACAAGCAACACAGGAAAAAATAGCTTAGAATCAAAGAAACGACAGTGGGCAATCTAGGACTCCACAAGCTTCCTGTCAGCGTAGTGACGTCAAAACTGGTTTCATAGTGGGAGTCATGGCTGCAGACAGTGGCGGACTGGATCTAAAAATATTGGTTGCTAAGAGTCATTGGAGACCCACTCATATCTACAGTCCCATAATATATATATATTTAATTTAATTTATTTTTTAAATACAATAAATTAAAGTTAATTAGTTAAAATATTGTATTCCTAACCTCAGGGGTGAAAACATCAAAGATACAAAAAAGAGGAAAATTCAAGAGAGTAGCTACATTTTTACGTGAATAGCGACATACATTAAGGAAGAGATAAGTGAACACTTATTAATGAATGATTTACTCATCACAAAAAAATTATGAAACAAATATGGTCTTGCTTACAGCCATGTATGAATTTTTTCAATTACAAATGTTTATTTTTAACATTATAAAATCAATGTTTTCTTACTCACTTTCTTAAAATAGATACAATTAATAAATAATGTTTTATAATATCAATATTTTTTTATAAAATACATATAATAAACCTAAAATATATAAATCAGATTTTGCTTTATAAAAGAAAAAGGCACAAAAGAGTCCTGCATAAATATCAGTTTATGCAGATTATTATTAAATCGCGGATCCGCTGAGGATTTTCACCCCTGTAACCTAAAAATCTGTTACATACAGTATAATTAATTACAATTTACAAGTATTATACGTATTATTAGGAGTGAAATTTATGATTGAATTGGAAATAATTTTGGTGGGAATATAGTATACTGTATATTTGGAACTATACCGTTATTTTGAGAATTTTGTAACCAAACTGAAAATTAAGTGTGAGAGAGCATAGGGAATTTTGCTAGAAAAAGAGTTCTTTCTTTTCCGTCTCTCCCTCTCTCTCGCAAGCATACATATCCTGAGGCCTATAATGACTTATGTTCAAGGGGCCCACTTGTCATCGGGCAAGCTGGCAACCTGGACAGTCCGCCGCTGGCTGCAGACACTATACAATCGCTGACTTTCCTGCTTTGCTTATTACTTGCTTAATAAGGCAACAATGGAGCTGTCATGAATCTTACATCTTTATACATCCCCTCTTAGCAGTGTAAACATATGGCTTCTTCGTATTTCAACGCCAGATAGCAACTGGAGATAGCAACACCCTTTGTTGTCATACAAGGGGATACCTACCGTGGCGTCAGTGCTAGTAAATGCGACAACTGGAACCATTCCTTTTCTTCCCGCTCCTTTCTGATATTTAACAATGTGGTAATGGACCTTGTTAAAAGCAAGCAATAATAAGGGAGTGGGAAAACCCTTTACTTTTTTTAAGAAATCGGGTTCTTTGATGAAAGTTTCACTTTCTTTGGTATGTAGGTAACAAGAGGTGTCAAGCGTACCAACTGTACTGCAGATGTCAGGATTTATGTAGCAATTGTCCAAACCTGTACTGGAGATGCGGCATTTCTATCAATGACAGTCGGGATTTAGCGTGAGAAAGTATTGCAGGAGCTTTATGAAAAAAAAGCTTTATCTTATCTAAACTAACAGTTTATCTTATCTGACTTTAACTTAACGAAAAATCTGACAAGCGTAAATTTTGTGTTTAGTTTGAAACAACCTTTTTTTATTTGCATAACTGCTTCATCATTGTCTACATATAATGTCTACAAATAATTGTCGAAACATCTTTCGTAAATCGCGGTCTTTATTTTATTTATTTAATTTTTTATTTTAGTATCAAAATAGAAAGTTTCGGATACGTCAAGATTTAAAGTAAAAGCCTGTAAATTCAATTCAGCGTGTTATTATTGGAACTGGGAACGATGGCAAGCTGCGATTTTCTTCTAACACAAAATGTGAGTCAAAATATGGGGTGAAAAACGTTATTTTTGTCAAGAAAGAACATTACTCTAAAACTTAGCACACATCCACTAGCTGATGATATTGTATTTTCATTTGCTAAACTTATTTCATATCCTTGTGTGCAAAACAATACATATGAATAAATGAGGAAAATGCAAATTTAAAAAATTACATTCGAAAATTATTATCCGTATAATTTTTTTAAATTACATTTTACAAAAAAAGCTAAAAACACAGCTTTATTGAAATTATTATTGAAAAAAAAAGAACTTTACAGTAGTTTTAAAAATAAAAATTTCTCCTGTCAACATTTTAAATTAGACGTTTTTATTATTATTATTTCTACGATCTCTCTTACCATTTTTAAACAGCTTAAATGGCTTTGAAAATTAAAAATGCATATCAAATATTTAAAAAATAAGCGAAATATTTTATACTTCTTAAATTTATAATCTAAGCGATTTTTAAAATATAAATTTTGTAATTTTGGTTCTTTAGTTCGAATGAATCTAGTATTTTAGTTCCAATAAAAACTTTTAATGAAAGAAAAAACTGCCACTTCATAAATAAGTTTGAAAAGTAAATCGTAACTAGATCGAAATAATGCTCATTAAGTTTTCTTTTCACACATTTTTTTTTTGAAGATGGCAGATATATCAAAAATGATTAATAGCAATGATATTATTATTTGATTAACAACCTATTAATACTTCTTTTGTTATATATTTATCAATATATTTTTTTCAAATCTGCTTTCAAGTTAAGCAGATTTTTAACCATCTAAAATTAAAAGGTTTCAATTAAAGGGTTTATTTTTCTTCGAAAAAAAAATCACTTTTATTAACTAAGAATAATATGTAATTGCATACAGAATCAAAATCTGGTGTACAGAGCCAAAACCAGCTTTATTTGGTATGTTCCCATTTATTTATGAAGAAGTTATGCTCTCTAATTTATTTACATTTGATCCAGAGAGCATAAAAAGCTTCATGTAAATTTACAGCTGAATATTTTGCACACATATAGCCGTTTTATTGTCTTTTATTTGAATTAATTAATTTAATCTTCTCCTTTCGGCTCACTTTTGCGAACTATTAATTGAAACAATAAAACGAACAGTTTCTGGAGAGGATGGGACATTCTTCGAAAAAAGCAAAAGGTAAAGAGAAAGGAAAAATTTTTAAGTATATCAAAGCATCATGGACACCTCTCGAAGTTACAGTTATGAAATTGGCATCTAAATTTTTTAAAAACATATTTGAGAGAAAGCGTATTCATGAATATTATCTTCTTAAAAATGAGTCAACTTAAAGAAAGAACGTTTCTTACTAAAAACGCTTTACGATGTAAAAACATAATCGCTATGTTATTAGCCTTTTTTATGAGATAAGTCGTCACTCGAGTTAGTTGCCGTCTTAGTACGGGCACCGTAAATCATGAGAGCCACTTGGCTGACAAGCGACAAAAGATGACATCATAAAAAGGGGCACACTTCAACAGTCCCCTAACTATCACCTGCCTTGAATTTACGACACTCCGATCTGTCATAACATACTAATTTCGAGATTATTTTTCGCCATTTCACCTGCCTATAAATCCTGTCTCGTTAGGATGAAAAATTTCCGCAATCGATTTTATTTTATTTTTGTTAGGGCAACTAATTTCGCTTCCTATTTCCCAATAAATAGGTCCCTGGCAATTTCAGATAGCATTCCATTTTTAATTCCATTTCCCCTGTTATTTTCGGCTTAATTATTCTATAAAATTTACAAAATTATTCCTAATTATAAGGGTGAGTATTTGCTAAAAATCGCACAAGGAAACGTATAAGCAGCCCGTAGACTATGTCAGATTTATTTCCGTTTGTTAAAAGATGAATTTTTTGGTTTTTATCTTTTAAAAAACAGCTGTTAGGGAATATGAAGTTTATCACAGCAATAAGTAATGAGTTTCTGTTAAAAGTTTAAGCAGACATTGAAATTTTAAGATCTAATGGTGATTACTTTTACATGAGTTTTAAGTTTAAAGATCTGCTAATTCTTTCTTGTGCAAATATTTTTGGCAGAATAACTTGTAAATTTCTGCAGTACTTACAACTTGTTTGTGCACTTATATTTGATGACTTGTCCCTAAAGATGATCGTTTTGGAACTTACTATACAAATACGATACACTATCATTATTTTAGGAAAAACTATTATTTATTCTCTTGCAAAAGCATTTCCGTATGATGATGTAAATTTTTAATAAATCCGTAAATAATTTATCCCGTGGAATGATATGCGGTAGTTTGACAGAATTAATAATGCATAACGCATTTCTAATAAAAATTAACCCAGCCTTTTATGATTTACAGCATCAGTTTAAGAAAAATAGAAACGACGAAGGAATGGAACGTCAAAAATATCTCCCTAAGCTAAAAGTAGCTTTATTTTCAAGTCGTAAAAATCTGTCTCGTATCTGAATTTACTAACATGCGAACGATTTGTATAAAACTTTTACAAATCGATTTTAAAAAAATTAGAGCAGTTGGTGAATTATCAATTTCAATAAATTTGAAATTCCTAAAGCTTATGAGAAGTAATAGTCTAGATAAATGGCGATGAATTTTTACTGTAACATTCCCGAATATTGTCAAACTCCAGTTATCACTTGTTCAGTGCGTTAGAAATTATTAGTGACCTGTGTTAACTCCACCCCATGCCCCTGATACCTATAACCTCTAGGGTTATCTTACCAGTTTGTTAAGTAAGGAGTAGTGACCTGTATGCATTATAAAACATTGCAGTACACATAAACACTTTTCACAGGAACATACGTTTTCTTAGGGATGATATTTTATTAACACTTTTATTTAAGTTGACTTATTTCATGTTTGTAACGATGAAATTTTGTCACCGATCTTTCAATCACTCCCTGGTGTGAATGTGTGATGGTTGGAAGATTGGGATCCTTAGAAAATTAAATTCATCTCTATAACTAATTACCAAAGTACAATAAAGCACCGTTTATACGTTTCTCATTTATACGTCGCTTTATCACAGTCCCGATTCATTCCTATCCATTGTAAAGATAAAGTACTTCGTTCATACGACGCAGAGCTTCGGTTGTTATACGCCGGCCCCCCCCCCCCCTTTTACTTTCTCGTATACGAAGTATGCAAAGAGAAAGTATTGTAATCGTTAAAAAAATTCGAACTCGAGATTTTAACGAATCTCCACGTCTTAGACCTCTCTGAGTCAGAAAAACACAATTTTAGAATTATGTCTGTCTGTGTACCTGTGAACACGATAATTCAAAAACTATAGGTTATGAAATTTGGCATGTGGTCTTTACATACAATTTGAAGGTTTCTAACAAATTTTGGAGAAAATCCGTCCACGGGACATCTGTTTATATCTTCGTGTACATGTGAACGCGATAACTCACAAACTTAAATAGCTAGGTGGAAAAATTTTGGTATACATTTTTATCATCAGAAATAGTGGTTTGTATCAAATTTTGGACCAAATCCGTCAAAGGGTTGGCTGTCTGTCTGTCTGTATAATCGCATAATTTTGAGCGCAATAACTTCTTTAAAAATTACTTTGATAAATGAAATTTGGTATGTGGCCTTCTTACCTTAATGATAGATTTGTGTCCATTTTTTGTGTCAATAGGTTAAAAAAAGGCGTTCAAATTGCAAATTTCGTTTTCTTTATCTAACACCCAGCCCTATTGGTAATCACGCCGGCTTCTAATTCCACTTCCGCGTTGGACGACTTTCGGAAATCGTGGTATGACGTTTCGTTTATTTTTCTTTCTCCACTGCGTTAAGGGTTCTTGTTCGTTTTACTGCCTTTTAGCTTATTTTTTTCTCTACATGTGTTAGGAGTATACGAGAAAGTTCAGAAGAGACCACTCCCGCTGATCTACTAACATGAACTGTGTATAATTCCAAAGTCTGATGACTTTGGAATTATACACAGTAGATGAATTCATAGAAGAAAAATTGTCTGGTGCTAATTCAAGCGATAATGTTGAATAATGTGAAGAAGTTATTCCAACTTCCTTTAAAGACGCAATGGACTGCACTGAAAAACTTCGAGCTTATATAATTGAAAAAAGCATTTTAATGAACTTAGTTCGATTCATAATGCTGTACTTAATGCTCACAGATAATCAGCACGTCAGATGACGTTTAAAGATTTTTTTTTAAAACTAAGCGCCTACCTGCATGCACACAAATAGTATAAGATATGCATAATTAGTAAACAAGATACGATTAGGGTACATAAGGGTACGATTTTTCTCATTTTTATGATAAATGTTTAATTTTAAAATTTAATTATTGATTTCCATACTATGTAGTATTATACCAGTACTATCTTAAAAAACTTTAAAATTTATACTTTTAAACGAATTTGCATTAGTAGCGTTAAATTTGTCATAATCAAAGTTGTTCAGTAAAATTTCGATAATACGTCTTTTCATTTATACGTCGTTTTACGTCAGTCTCTTGAAAGATGATGCTTTACTGAGATCGATTATTTTTTGAGATCGCTCTTTATACTATTGCTGATTTTAAAGGATCTTTTCAAAGGGTAGGGAAATAAGTTAGTTTTAAGTAAGAAGGGTTAGGATTTTTTTTTCTGCATGTTTACTTGACGCGACTTAAAAAAAAACACCTGTAAATAAACAATATTTTGCAATTAATTTAAAACTGATTTATTAATACATTTATTTATTTTTATGTCCTGGGGTGTAGAACAGTAGCAGAGTATACGTGCCTATGTAACTGTGATACTTCGGATGGAAGCCCCCTAAAACCGTGAACCTCTTCTATTTTGCTAATCCTGCCGCTCTATATTTACGCCATTGCTTTGTGAGTTTTGTGTGCTGTCTGTCCGCCAAGAAAACTGTGGCCGCCAAAGTGTCTAGTTTACAGCGGTCTCTATAGCAACTAGTTATGATGGTAAGATTCATTTCGAGTAGGAGGAATCAGATGGAAGCCGGAGTTTTATTTTATTCTTGGCGCCAGTTTGCGGTGGTAAAAAGAGTAGTTGATCATTCGTCTTCTGGGTTTGTTTTTAAAAATTAAATATAATAATGCCATACATAGCCAATTTGGCGTTAAATGTGCCAACTTAGCAAATTTAAATGAACTTCTACCTACTAGAAATGGATTCTTACTACGATAACCTGTTTCTATAGCGACCGCCGTAACCTAGACATTTTGGCGGTCACAGTTCTCTTGGCGGACAGACAGTACATGGAAGTAAGAAATTTAGAAACCCTAAGTATAAGACATGCGTAGCAGGGCCAGATTAAGAAATTCCTAAGCTTGTATTTCCCACAGGCCAGCCGAGAGAGAGGGACAAAATCCCCGATGCCCGGGCTCAAGGGGGCCCACAATAAGGAAAAATATTTTTATCCGTGATAAAAGGGGCCCGCCAAGGATTGAGCTATATTTTTACATTTATTTTATCTGAATATAAAACTTACATATTCCCATATTTATCGAAATTACAGTAGGGGGATAGAAATAAGATTTTCCCAAAAAATACGCAACGTGATTGGGCAACCGAAAGAAAGACCTTCGTCCACTGATTAACCACACACTTATAATTCACAAGGAGGCCCGAATCGGCTGTCGGCAGCCCTAATCACCTATAGGCAATAAATACAAGCTTCGGGGGCTCATTCCCCAATTTCGTGCATGACATGCGTAGCAGGGCCAGATTAAGAAATACCTAAGCTAAGAAATTCCTTCAGTATATTTTTTACCGATTTTCATTTAATCTCTATACAAGGAGTTTTTAAGAAAAAGATATTAAGATAAACCGAAATAACAAAATATTTAATTTTGTGTTCCTTCAGAATAGTTTGTTTCAGTATCTAGTAACTAAAAAAAAATTAAAATTTAAAAGTATTTTTTTTTTAAGTGAGGGAAAATTACAAACTTTTTTTTTACACCATCTGAGTACCTACTATAAAATTTGCCAAATTGTTGAGTCAATCAGCCAACTGCAAAACAATCGGGACCGCACTGATCTGCTAGCGAATTTCAAATCGTGAAAAAAATCCAAAAAATAATGTTCCGAAATTAAAAAAAAATTTGATTTTAATTTGACACGGTAGAGTACGCGGCTCTTGTAAATTAAATTACCATGAGAATAATGCCCCCCCCAAAAAAAGAGATCACAAAGTATCGGGAGCCTCCAAAGTTGCGGGCCCCTAGGCAGTTTTTACTTTTAGTTTTTGTTAATCCAATCCTGATGCGTAGCTATGGAAAAACGAATTTGCCTAGAAAGAAAGAGCCTGATTACTTGGTTTTAGCTATAAGTGAAATTTCGAAGACAAAAGCCTTTCTTGGAATTGCTAGATTTTTTTTTCTTTATCAAAAAATAAACATAGTAGAAGAAACAGACGGGAAACCTTTCCCACGCTATAGAGGCAGGGCTATTTTTCCTAAGGACAAAAATGTACCCGCACGGAAGAAAAGGATAGGAACCGCCGTAACGATGACGTCGAATAGGTGCTCTACGCTCCATTTCTCACCCCTTTCTATAAGGATGTTTCTGAGAATCTGCAGGACGCTACTGAAAATCGGGAAGCGGTCTCCTTAATTAAAATCGCTTGACTTTCTCACGGACAAGACCGTACCGAGGCAATCCTGCGCCTCGGGCAGAACTGCCAAAGCAGCCCCCAGCCCACTACCCGCTGCATTTCTGTAAATGTTTCATCCCCTCTTTCGTGGAAAACCTACTTTCCTGCAATTTTTTCTTCGCAGATTTAGCAAATTTTATATTCTCGCACAAAAAAAAATTATCCTCGTCCGGCCAATCACCTAGCTCGTATAGGCTCAAAACCTAACAACTCTCTTAATTTTTAATCAACAACAGAAGGCTTATTCTTGAATTCTTTTTCATTTACACAGCAAATCGTACCACTCAAAATCTTAAACCTTGTTTGTTGTTTTTTTAGTTCATTCCTTCTTTGCTCCCCCCCTCCCCCCTCTCCCTACGCCCTTGGCGAGGATCAATCTCGCTATCCTCTCGGTACAGTCTTGATCACAGATACATAGGGTTACCATAATTTTTACTTTCTCGTATACGAAGTATACAAAGAGAAAGTATTGTAATCTTCAAAAAATTCGAACTCGAGATTTTGATGAATCTCCACGTTT
Organism: Araneus ventricosus; assembly: GCA_013235015.1. Taxonomy (NCBI): domain Eukaryota; kingdom Metazoa; phylum Arthropoda; class Arachnida; order Araneae; family Araneidae; genus Araneus; species Araneus ventricosus. The sequence goes on from BGPR01000230.1 coordinate 511,040, forward strand.
TAGACCTCCCTTCCGAAAAACACAATTTTGGAATTATGTCTGTCTGTGTGTCTGAGAACACGATAACCCGAAAAAAATGAGAGCTACTGGGATGAAATTTGGTGTGTGATCTTTACACATAATTAGAGTGTGATAGAAAATAAATATTGCTTATAATAAGTTTTAATACATACGCATCTCTTTGAATTTGATTCTCCACCTAAATATTTTACAATCGCTATAATCTAAAATGAAAAACCTTAATTGTAGAAAGTAGTACAGTAGGTTAGAATTTTTTATCCACGCAGGGGGAGGAGAAATGACAAATTTTTGAGAAGTATACGAGAAACTTTAGGGGAGACCACTCCCGCTGGTTTTGGTTGAAATCTGGACAAGAAGGGTCTGGTGTGTGTGGAGGGGGATCACTGCACAGTAAGAAATTTTAAAAGCTGCTTACCAACGACCCTCTTTCATAACACTAGCACAGAATTTGAAGGAGTGAAAACAAAATTTAATACGTCAGAATGCAAGGAAGATGTCTTTACTAATGTTTGATAATTCCAAATTACATTAATTAAAAACAGAATTTAAACAAAACTGCCGAGACTTTTTATTTTCAGTTTGAGCTGGGGCTGGAAAAGGAGGCTCATCTACTTCCTCATCAACAATGGATGCAAACAGTGTAATCAATGAATATTCTTTCATTGGCCTAATGACGTCAGTTTCTTCGAATACGTCAGATTTTCCCTATTACAGCCAATTTCCTCTTTCGCCGCATTCATAAATCCGGACATTTTGAAAATCCGGACACTAGTCCGGACGTGAGATTGAAATCCGGACGTATGGTAACCTTACTGATACATTTTCGCCTATTTCCTGGAACATGAGTAACTGATGCAGCCTTTTACCCTTTCTAAGGCAGTGGGAATATACTTCCCACCAAATTCATCAATTTTTAAATGCATTTGTTCCAATTTCTTATCTGAAACCACAACGAAGTGTCTTGACTTGGTAATTAATTATTAATTAATAAAATTTATTAACAAAAAATAACGCCATCCGATAAGCTAAATGAATTTCTTTTCTTAAATTAATCTCAATACCAAAGTTATTTTATTATACCACTACTAGAAAAAAATGGCCTTATAAAGAGTTGAGAATGAAGTGAGGTGGAACAAGATGATGTGTGGATGAGTGGGGACACATAGAACCCAAATAGTTCATAATCATTAAAAACAGGTCTAAATATGAAAATTTTGCAATTATTACATTTTACAAAGAACTGAAAAACTACTTTATGGCTTCTTGATCATAATGTATAATAGACTGTGGAGTGTGACAGATGTGCCGTGGTTTGACGGAGTTCTTAAACTCAAAGGTTCTCATCACCAACAGTGACTTAATTTGCATAAACGGCGCCCAGAGGATGGTATTTTTTCGTTCGCTCATTGTATTTGACTTTAAAAAAAGGACACAAACGTATTAACGTTTTGGCCAATGGGGAACTTCAGCATTTTTTTTTCCCCTAATCGATTGAAAATGCTTCAAAATGAACAATAACATAAAAAAAATTATAGGCAGTTTTGATTTTTCATATTTGCAATCAAAGTTCGCCTCTCAAATGACACTGGAAAAACGATTCATTTTGTCATGAAGCGGGTCTGACGTCACACGTGCCTAAACAGCTCCCGTTCTCTCGCTATACAGTAGTCTCGATAATTCGAGTATCGATTGTTCGAGTTTTCCATAAATCCGAGTTAGTGGAAAAAATCAGTTTAGCTCCCAAATAATGACCAACACATACACAACACGTGAAAGAATTGCTGCGTCTGGTTTTTATTGTTGTTCGACGGGTCATATGTCCAATGCGCATCCCGAAGCCGCCTGAAGAAATGCCCCCTCCCAAAGAAAACGGGATATATACAAGATCGATATATAGGAGCAGTGTGTTTAAACAGAAAACAATTGACGATTATTTTAAGATATAATTAACCTTTTGCTATCAGCAGTAATGTAATAAAATGCAACTACATTTTTCATTTGAATATACTACACTGAAATTTAAAAATTGCTTTTATTTCCATTTATTTATTCATTAAATTTTATGATTTCGATAATTCGAGTTTTCGATAGTTCGAGGTAGGCCCGGTCCCGTCCACCTCGAATTATCTAGACTCTACTGTAGATATTCTACTTTTTTTTCTATATTTTCCGACTACCGCATCAGATAAAATGTCGGAAAGAGATACAAGTATTGTATTCTTCCTAAATGTGTTAATGCAACTATATAATGGTATTTATCTATATTATTTCTATTAAAATTGTATATCACGAAGCACAGTGAAAAACAGCCTTCAGCTCGATATGCGTTTTGTTTTTAATATAAGTATTAGGTTGGATTTTAATTATCAATTCCAAGAAAATATTTAAATTTATTTTTTTCCCTTCTATTCGATTACATGGAATTATATTTTAAAACTTTGAGGGGCTTTTGGAACTGTCCCAGCTTCTTTAGGATTTTTTTTAAAAAAAATCTTTCTCTTGTTATTTTACTGCTTATATTATTTCCATGGATATTCAAATTTTTCTTATTTTTTAAATTACAATAACATTTAAAATTAATTAGAATATCTTAAATATAAGTTTAAATTCATGACTTTTTGGATGATAAAAATCGTTTTCATTTGTAGTGCAAGAAAATAATTCACAGAATTTTTGATGCAAAATGAATCACTTAGATTCAATGGTTCTATTCAAATCAAAATCAGTCTTCAGAAAGTCAATTTACTTATCGGTTATTACAATTGAAAAAAAGGTAGATAAATTTATCTCACCGCATAACTAGGGTTTGTCGATTTGTACGTGGTAGCCCATTAAATTCTTAAATTAGTCGCATTCGGTCGTGTTTGAATATTATTATAAATTTATTTAGGTTAAAGGTTTTATTACGTTAGATACTTAATATTAGTTTGAAGGGAATACAAGAAAATATCTCATCAGGGTAAGACTGAACAATGGCTAGAGATGAAATACAGATATTGAAAGGACTGTGACATACCAATTGGACACGTTGAAAATTAAAAATATTAAAAAAATGAAACAAAATTGAACCCTTTGAGGCAAACAACCTTTGAAATTCAAAAAAAAAAAAAAATTAAGCGCAGTGTGATTGATTACTGCCCGTGTATTCTATGGAATAAGAGCGAAGCGAAAATCGTAAATGGAAATAATAGACCCAATACCCTAGAAGTAGAGTCTAGGATTGAGGATCGCGGGTTCGAGGCCCAATTCCATTCAAGACAGTCTTGTAAGTGGTGGATCAAACACTCTTACGAAAGAAAGCAAACTTCTTCTTTTCGATCATAGCTTTAATAAAGAAGAAAAAACTTATGATAAAAAGACAAGATGGCGCGATCAAATAAGTTTGACAACCATTTCAACAATGAAAAGCATTATTAAGGCGCGTTTACACCCGAGTTGTAAACACGAGTTTACACCAAAAGTATACAACATTTCTAAAACAGCACTCATTTTGCTGTAAACATCTGGTGTTTTCATCAAATTTGGCTTGTTTAAAACCGAAATTTTGTTTTCCACTCATAGTGGAAAACCTTTTTCGGCGTTGTAAACATCCCTCCTGCATTGGTTCCTCACGAATTTATTATTTCACGATTCCAATACAGATGAGATAAAACAATTATACATTTTAATCATATAAAATAAACATTTTTTGATAAGATGATCAGCTTAAATCGTTCGCTAATATAAATCGTGTGAAAAGCAAGCGGAACATGACTTTTTCCGAAATCTATGCCCTAAACCCATGATTTTATTATTTAGCAGAAACATTTAACCTGGAACAAACTCATTCTTTTTTCCCATAATTTTATACAAAGTAGCTAATGTAGGCCCATTTGTTATTTTATATTTAGGAAAAGTACATTCTTGCCTTATTACGCAGGATAGCTTTTGTCAATACTGTTTCCTTATAAATTTATACAAGTTTTTGCCCTCAATGTTTGCTATTAAAATGTATTCCGAATGGAATAATTTATAATCAAAATGGCTCAATAATAGATTCCTAGATATTGAAATTAGTTACATTGAATTATACATCTGTCATTAGTTATTAGTTACATGAATTATATATCTATGCCGAATCTTGAGATTCAACGGTCTGTTCCGCAGATTGCCAACAGCCACACGCACGTTCACTTCGTTTTTATTAACCGCTTAACTTAAAAGCCCGAGAATACTCGTGCATCGAATTATCTCATTTTTAGTCTTAAAACTACAATTGAATCATCGATTAGCTTTATAGTTTTATACAAAAATTACGTAGAATCTATAAATATCTCAAGTATTCTATGCCTTCTGAGATGAATGAAAACGACATCCCCTTTTCAAAACAGAAGGGATCATCTTATTAGATAACAAAGGAAATGAAACAGTTAAGGGGTTAATATCAGAGATATTCTGCTCAGTAATCCATAACTACATGCAGGTTATCATGTTACTGCATGATTACTACATGCAGGTTATCAGCGCGACAGTTAGTAAATCAGTTTCGGATCTGGATTAAAAATTATTTTTATATTATTAATTGGATAAGATTGTCGACATTTCAGACAGGAAATGTCAATAAGTGTTTCCAAAAAAAGGGTAAATAAAAGTTTGAAATAATAACCAGGAGGAAGCTGGAGCCACAAAGGAAAAGTCTCCAGTGATCCTAATATAACTAATTTATCAGAGTTTGTGTGTTTTCGTTTCCTACGAGGGATTATTTTGCAGATGCACCTTGTGAAAGAATGTACATGTTTAGGATATCCTAAAGATATGATATAATAAAAGATACCGTAAAGCACATGCAAACCTATACTCAGAAGCGGCCGGAGGTAATTTTACTAACCGGGAAAAGCAACAATATGCCCCCCCCCCCGAATACGCATAGCCAACGTTTTTTAAAAATTCTATTGTGTCTGTACTCTAAATGCCATAGAAACTTTTACCTAGAAATGTGCGTGTTTAACCTGCAAATAGGGCTTAATAATATTATGGTGAGAATTTTTTAAATTCAAATATATTTCAGATTTTATATATCTTATTCAAACTAATGTAACTAACATCCCGATAAAATTCTCGACAATATTGCAACGATATTTTTATATTGCGTGGCATTCAAAATATCAAACAACATTGTCGAGATACTGTACAGTATCTTGTTCTAATAGGGATACTTTAACCACGAGACCACGTTTGGTGAGTGATGTGTGTGTGGGGGGGGGGGACAGTGGCGAATTTTGATAATATGAGGTCATATGCGCAAAGCTGTTTTTAGTACCTTGTCCCTACCCAGTGTCGTAAATTAACCGTCGCCTTAGCATTGCGATTTACGGAGACTAGATCTTGAGGCACACCCTCAGAGTCTTGAGGCACGAAGCGAACGCATCTAGCGCCTGTACGAAAAACCGCCAGTGGTGGTCGGGCGTTTAGTACATAACATATGCTTTGATAATATTATTCAGAATAAGGGAAGGGGTCTCCAGTACTAAAGGGAAATTATTTGCCATTTTTTCGAAGCTCTCGTGTCTATAAAATAATTAGGCCGTGGTGTCCTAGTGGTAAGGTTTCGGCTTTGGGGCCGGAGGGTCCCACGGTTCGAAACCCAATTCCACTGAAGATCCGCCGTGTATGGGGCCCGTTGCACGTTAAATCATACGTAGTGGCCAAGCGTACTCCCGCTGGTGTGGCGTGGAAGTTTGGAGAGGGGGTGCCAGCTTAGGTGTCGTCCTCGTCATCTGACTGCGGTTCAAAATTACGAGGTCCGTCCCAAAAATAGCCCTCGTGTTGCTTCGAAACGGGGCGTTAATATAACGAAACTAAACTATAAAACATTTTTTTTTCTCCTTCACACTCCCGCTTTGGCGCCACGGGCAGTTGCCCGGATTGCCCGGCCCGCCTCTGCCTATACTTCCAGGTGAGAATTGTTTGCAATGAGAGCCACATAGGAGGTAAGACACATTTGAGAATAAATATTATTCAACGGGTTCAAAGATATAATTACTCTGATGCACTCACATGGGTTTTATGGAATTGATTTCAGTAGAAGGAAGTACTTTTGAATAATGGCGATTATGCGAACAGTCTTGGTCTTGTACTTCCTTAACAGGGGTGTAGTGGAGACGGAACGCCGATCCGGCACTGCTTCCCCACCACCACCCGAGAAAAATTTTTTAAAAATTGTGAAAACGTCCTTAAAACAGCGAGATTTTTGTCACCGAGGTTAGGGGGTTCAGATAATGCTTTTAGAGCGTACCGGCACTGCTTATTTTGCGACTACACCACTGTTCCTTAACCCTCACACCTGCAAAGACGGCATGTATTCTTTGATTTATTTAGTTCAAACATAATTGGTCACGGTGCCCACTTCGGCCGATCCTCACAGTCAGAAAGACTATTCTGGTCAAGCCTTTGTAAATGAAAGGCGCAGTTGAGAGAATCTTTCATTGTCAAGGTGTCAAATAAATTTTGAGGAAGAAGTCTTCTTCCATACAAAGCACCCCTAAAATGTGATGTAATAAAAGACTACCTCAAATCATGTAACACATTACCTCAAGGAGAAGATTGTTTTCATAGACTGCTTGACAGTAGGAAGAAATTCTTTGGGACAAATGTTTTCGAAAGGGTCTTGAAGTAATCGCATCACATTTAAGAAAGAGATTTAAGTGAATAGTACAGTAAAACTTCTTTAAGCGGCCACTCCTGCACAACAGTCACTCTTCTCAATGCCCACTTTTGTTTGGCGCGGAATTTTTGGATAGAGACATAATGTTAAAATAACCCTTAGGAACGGCCACTCGAACTTTTCTGAGGGGCCAGGAGGATCGCTGCTCTACTTCAATGAAATTCATTCCTTTCGTTTCTCTGACCTTGGAGATCTTTTATTAAGATAAAAGAAGAAAAAAATAGATACACTCAAAAACAACACCTGAAATCATATCGAAATAAATCATTCCTTTCCCATTGTGAAGGCAAAATTGAATTTCGTGCTCTATCAGGATGGGGACATTCAAGAGTTCATTCGTGCTTTTCATGAACTGATTCGAACTCTGACAAAGAAACCGCTGATGTGAGTTGCGACCTTCAGCAAATGAAACTTCCAGCCCAACGGACTTTAGGAAAAATAGATGATATTATTGTCCATTCCTCAACTATTACCGAAGAAACGACTGAAGATATTTAGTTTCCAATTTAAAAAAAAAAAATTGAAAAGGAAGTTATCTTTGAAAAACGCTGACAGATCCAAATGAATAAAAATTGCATCTTTTTCAAATAAAAAAAAGGGAACTTTTGAATAAAGTACTTTTTTCTTTAGATCGTTCTTAAAATTCGCTTTATTAAAAATAACAAATTAGGACTTGTTTAAATACGTATTTTGTACTTCCAAACATGAAATACCATTAGAGGGGCAAATTTTCTTTGAAACGGAGCTGGCCGCTTTAGAGAGATTTCTCTGTAGTATTTTCGAGTGGAGGTCTTTTATCTGTGAGCACCTTTGTTTGGCTCTCCCTTCTCATGCAATACTCACCTGAAAAGATGGCTCCTGTAGCCAAAATTAGTCACGGTGTACCCTTTGGTCAATACTTGCAGATAAATGGACTTTTCTATAGAATGTCCTTCCTTGGGTGGTCTAAGGTGCCCATAGAAGCCGTGGGAAAGAGTTCTTCAGCCTTTGATTCCTTAACTTGTGACGTGAAAAAAGGACCCTTCGAATTATTACCCAATGGCTTCTAAGTAAAAAGTATTTCCAAAGACTGGCTAGGCGCAGGTCCAGATTTCCAATAGGGCCAAACTAGGCCATGGCCTAGGGCGCAACAACCGGAGGCCGCAAACATAAAAGAAATTATAATAAAATATTAACAAATTTCAGCATTAATTTGAAAGGACCATATAAAATAATGCTTTTTTTAAACATATGCATGTATTAAATAAGCACATACATACATTAAATAAACTGGCAGCACATTTACGTTGCGTATCTCTATAGTTTCGGTGTGTGCAAGAGGGGAGAGGGAGCAGAATTAGGACCTTTGGCCTAGGGCGTAGAAATGTATAAATTCGGCCCTGCCTAAGCGGGATATTATATCACTTTCATATTTCATTTCACTAAAAAAGGCAAACGCAGCTTTTTAAACTTTACTCGGTTTTTGATCGATACTTCTCCTAGTAAACGAACAGATTATTTCTAGATGCAAATCCATCCTTTGATAAACCCATTAAGAAAGCCCTTGTCAAAGCCGTGTTCAAGAGTAAGGCTTGGAAGTTAAATTTCTTAAAAGCTGTATTTGTTGATCAGGTATAAAATTTTGTTGATCGGGCATAATCTTCTGTTCTACAAATCTATTATCAGACGAATCCTACTATAAGATATTCCATATGTGGAAGAACTTCCGTTAACAGCCTTAAAAAATTGCAAGGTTTTCTAAATAACGAGTTACTAAGGATTATATATTTTTCTTGGCCTGTAAAACACAAGATCATAATGCTAATTTCAAAATGAAATACGTTTTAGAAAATACAAAATTTATTTCCGCCTCGCATTTTGACGAAATCCACCAGAATAGCAATGAGCAAATGTAACAGTTCCTTCGTGTAAATATCAGAAAACGATTCGAAACCGTCTTGAATGTCTTATTTCAGAATTTCCGAACCATCAAAGGATGTTGAACACAATGGATGCAAATATCTTCTCTTCTACAAATCTATTATCAGACAAATCCTACTATGATATATTCCATATGTGGAAGAACTTCCGTTAACATCCATTAAAAATTGTAAAGTTTTCTAAATAAGGAGTTACTAAGGACTCTTGATTCTCCTTCTCAAAATTTTCTTATTAGGTCTTATAACCGACCACTGTGAGGGACTACGCGTTTCTTTAAGTCAGAGGTAAGCTATCGGAAGTAACAATTTTAATATTTTACAGGATAGCCCAAAGAAGTTCCAGAGCACAATGTATTGAAATGGACGATTCATATTTTGAGAGCGACTGTCTTTTGTTCTTTTCAACCTACAGCTACGACGCGTTGCCCATCCGCAGATGCGGTTGGGATAATGAAATTACGATAAAATCATCAAAATCATTAAAAATTGATTTAATATAGATTACTTTTGTGGTTGAGAACTATACACAAAATTTCTACATCTTAAAAATTCAAATTTGAACTAAATTTTCTAAAAACTTCAACAATATATCCTTAAATGAAATTTTGTTTGGGCATATTCAAACAAACAGAACATAAAATGGGCTAGAGAAGCACATTGTTAAAATAGGCGTGGAAAGCCGCAGAATTCTAGGATAAAGAAACTATAATGTATAATTTATGAGTTCCCCCTTCAGATAAAAGATAGTATCACTTGCGTACCGAAAACATGGCGCCAGAGAAAAATCACTTTTTTCGCCGCCCATAGCATATTTGGCTTTAAAATACACTAATTTGTTTAGACAGTGGTCCCAAAGATGGCGCCAGGGACATTTATGATAATCTTAACCCCCGTTACGCCACTGAATTAGAGCCATTAAAGAGTTCTCAAAATTCCCCAAAATACCAGACCAGTACGTAAATATTGATAACAATACCAGGCCCGGGTGAACTACACGACTATACACTGTATAGTTCAATTCAGTGGCGAATCCAGGGGAGGGGCTATCGGGCTGCAGCGCCCCCCCCCCCCAGAGCTAAACCAAAATTCTTGATTTAACTTAAAATCACTACATCTGTTTGATCTTAATTTTCATTTTAAAAGAATAGTAATAAAATCGTGACAACAGTGCTTTCTGACTTGACAGGCTCGAAAATTTTCCTACTTTTCTAGTCATTACACTTGCACTTGTAGCGTTGGCGCTGTCGAAAACATTTTTTGGCCAGCTATTTCATTGTATTTTTTTATTAAATTATCGAAAGTAAGTGTTCTTTATTATTCTTATTGTCAGGAGAGAAAAGCCTGTAAAGTTAAAGTGTTTTGGTTTATATAAGCCATGAGGTTTGACATTCGTCACTACGATACAAAATTTTTATGCCCTCCGCCCCCCCCCCCCCGACCCGAATCCTGGATTCGCCACTGGTTCAATTCATTTTGTATGGAAAGTATGCACACAAAAAGAATTGCGACTAAGGTTTTTGTTGTCTAGTTTGAAGATAGCGTAGGAATTTCTGCATTTTATTCAGTTTTATTTTCAGGTTTTTATCACGAAAACCTTTTATTTTTGGTTATTACGTAATATTCCCCACGAAACTGCATCAGATAACAAGTTATATGTAATGATGCAACAGTGGAATATACTGAAACCGAAACAATTTAATTATAGTAGAATATATTCACGCTATGTTCTTACAATGCAAGGCGAGGAAAAAAAGAAAGTGCATTATTTTTTCGGGATTCATGTCAAGGATGGTTCAAACAGAAACAAAGTATGTCGGAACAAGATCAGCAGCACAGATTATGTATTTTTCTGTGAATGTAAATGATGTTGGTGCGTTTTGACTACTGTTTTACAAATCAGGTGTCAGTTTCTTTTATATTCAAAGCAATAGGGTTGTTTTTTTCTGACATGTTTATTTTAAATTTTTAGATGCATAATCTTTTCTTTTTATAGGGGATCTTTCGTATATATCAATGGTTATGATAAACATAAAATGAAAACACTAGTTTTCTTTTATGTTTATAATTTATTTTTGCATTCATACTTTTTTATGAGTAGTATTCATAATTGACTAGCAGAATACCCGGCATTATTTGGCCTATTTGGTATCAAAACGCTGTAGGAAACAGGAAGCATTGAGCACAATGTTATATTTTCACTTTTGGAAACGTAAAAATATTTTCCGCTAAAACAGAATAAATCAACCAAATCAATAGTTGTTCGATATAAATTGTTAATCGTCTATTTTTAAACTTTTTTTAGTGTTCTAGAATTCTGTTAATGCATTCTGGAAATAGTTCTTCGTCTGTATTCTTCTTGTTCGTGATGTTTTTAATTTCCCTATATTTATGTACAAAATTAATTATGAAAAAGTCATTGAAATTAGAGAAAAATTACGACAGAAAAAGCTATTTTTTCAAAGTTTTAGATGGTGTAAAAATAGTTTTTATGAGAATATTTTCAGAAGATTTTTAATTAACAGAAATTTTAATTAACTTTTGGGCTGACATGATCTTCCTCTTGTTCTGAAGAGCACATGTGCCAGACTTCATCAAGATTGGACAAAAACTAGATCTGTGTAAGGAAAGACACAAACACACAGGGAGAGAGAGACTCTGCGTTATATATCTAGATTTAATTTTATAAAAAAGTCAGTCTCTTAAGAGTAACAACCTTATGTAGAGCATCACCATCATGGTTATCATAAATAAATTATTAAATTTCTTTTTTTTTTACTTATTCATGTTACGTTTTTGGCACTGGCAGGGGCACTGAGGGTAAATAGTGCCAGGGGCTTAGTATTCATTTTTTACCCGCCCCTTCTGGTCTCATTTGTCGATTTCTGGTTTTTGAAACGTAAAATAAACGTTAAAATATCGTCCTAGTGGCGCTCCCCTCAAACTGACGCCCAGAGCATCAATATCCTCTTGCCAGCCCCTTGTACGCCACTGGGTATTGATATTACTCACATTACCATAGCAACAAGATTAGTTACATTACAATTCTCCAGCATATTTTCCGTAACTTAATTCATTGATAAGTTACACTTTATGAAAAAAAGTTATTAACAACATGTAAATCTCTGTAGTTACAAAAAATTCATCCTTTTCCAGTGGTACCGAGAGGGGGCAGTCGCCCCCTACTTTTCGAGGGAAAAAATAAATTTTTATTTCATTTTAGCTACTTAAAACTAGGAATTATAAATAAGCAATAGTGTATGGGAAAGCTTTGCTAATTTGGCAACTATTTTTTTTTTTAAATTTGTTGTCTACCCCCCTACTCCTTGTTGTAGAGGGTAGTCTTTGAGGATGTCTACCCCAGGTACTTCCATATGTCTATAAATTTTTTGCCCGCCCCACTTTTTCCCCTCAATCGCCGCCCCTGTTCTTTTCTTTTTTCTTGTTAGTGAGATTTATCATTTAAGTAAATATTTTTGTATAATTACTTTGAAAATAAGTTAATGTATCTCTTCTAAATCGTATATATAAACGATAATTTTGTGTATTTGTAATTTGTGATTTCCAATTGAAAAATTTATTTCATGAATAAATACGATTTCATAAAACAAATCGTCCAAGTACAGTTAACCAACTCAAAAGAAAAAGGAGTTAATGTGTTGTTGTTGTTTTAGAATGTCACGTTTGTTATGGGAAAAATCATGCACAATATATCGTTAGTATTCAATATATGTTGCACATACATTGATATACGTGAATTTTCCTGTTACAGAGCTGATATTTTAAAACAAAAAGCACGTATTGGATCACTTTTCTTTTTAATTGGTCACTATTGGTTGTAGACCAACGAAATATTGTTTTCCAAAAGTAAAACAGATTTATGACGAACTGAGTCGCCATCTATCGTATAAATCTTATAACAAATGTATTTTCTTAAAAGAGAATAATAATGATGGTAGTATAAAATCACATTTTTGTGTTTCAGTATTAAAATGTCCTAAATTTATAAAAATTTATGAAGAAGAATTAATTATACGAAGTTAATAAGAATACATTATCAGTTCAATATTCTTTTAATTTGGTAAATCTGTTTCAGTGTAGTTCTATTATGATGAATATTGACTAATCTTTCATACAAGAAAGCAACTAGTGCACTTATGCATTAACTGAATTTTAAATAATATATCTTAAAATTCCTTTGTATAATCTAAAATACTTCACATTTTATTCTCCAGATGCGTAAATTAATAATGTTAATAGTTACTGATGTTCAAAAATCCAAACTATCCCACATTTTCGAATTCATCGCAACATGCCATTATTGTTTGCTTCTTAAAATCTTTTAAACTGAAAAAAAAATAAATAACTTATGCGAACAATGATAAATCTTATATTTTGATCATGACTGCTTAATTTCTGTTATTTATGTATAAGATATTTGCATCGTTTTGATAAATAATATGCAAAAATGTTACTTAATTTTTACATTACTTGATAGAGGGCGCCACAAATATAAGTTAAGAGAAAAATTGTTGCTTGAATGTATTAGAAATATCAGCCCTTGAAAAAGTGAACTAGAATGGTTTCCTTGTTTTTGCTGTATGATTTTCGTTTACTTCAAATACTATAGGATTGCTTATATTACTTTCTTTTTTTAATTTAGGCTTTATTAGTATATCTGTCTATTGTTCTCTGTTTTTTGTTATGCTGCTGCAATGGCGCGCATCTTAAACATTGTCGTAATTTTTCTAATTTCATTTCTTTTTTCAATTAAATTCTTTTACTCTTTTTAATTTTGGTATAAAAAAATTTTTTCTTGTCCAGTTTTAATTCTGCTTTCTTTTTTAAATAATAATTCTATAAAACATTTTTTTTTAAAATCTTTGATTGTTTACAACTGTATTAGAAATATCACTTACAATAAATAGTTTTGGAAAGTATAAATGGAGCAAAGTTCAATTAAATAAAAGTAGCAATATATTATTACATTTTTTTCGAAATTTTATTATCAGTTGAACCTTTTAACCTTTATCTTATCGTGAAATTCGTTGAGTATGGCATATTATTAATCTGTCAAACCATTTTAAACTCCTCATTATAAAGAAATGTGCAAGAAAATATTCTTTGGAAAGAGACAAATGAAATTTGAAAAAAAAAAATTCAATTGTGAAAATCAGTTTTAACGTTAAATATCGTAAACTAAATGTGTCCTCGGTAGTATAGTGGTCAGTATCCCCGCCTGTCACGCGGGAGACCGGGGTTCGATTCCCCGCCGGGGAGGATTTTTTTCCCCCGTTTTGTATTATTATTATTTGTCTACTAGTTAATTTGTTTCCCGCTGTGTATCTTTTATTAATTATACTTTTTTTCATAATTTATCCTCACAGAAAATCACGCATCTTCTTCGAAAACTGGATTCATTATTGTTTTATTTCACACCGCTAAACAATTTTGATAACAAATTCATAATAAAACTTTAATAATTATATTGAAAATTTAATACATTTATTATTTAATAACAATGACGATTTTAGTTTAAATTATTCTCACAATAAATGTTGTCATTCTTTCGGGTTATTAAATATAGAAACCTGCAATTTCTACACAACTTCTAAACATATTTCACAAATCTGCCAGACAGAGTAAATCCCTGAATCACAAACTGTACACTTTTTAAAAGTGTTTTTAAATTAATTATTCACCTATTTCAATTATGTAAATATAGGAGTCGTCATTCACGATGACAAATGTCATAGGCTGTTATGGGAAATCTCTTAATTTTTCAAAATACATTGAAAATTCGCATTATATAGCTTATTTAGCAGGCTGATAGTTACATGGTTTTCCAACTGCTTCTATTACTACCCCGATGCAAACTAGACTTTTGTAAAAGTAAATTTTTCATTAAAAAGATCAATATTAACGTTTCTGTAGTTATTCTCATAATTTCATCGTGTTATATTCGTAAAAGATATATATTTTTTTAAACGGTGCATTATAGAAGACTGTTACTTTTCTGTTAACATTTCTTAGATTTGATAAATCTGTAATAATGGTCTTCTAAATTTGAGATGAGAGAGTAATAACACTTTTTTTTTTTTTTTTGAAATTCGAATCACTTTTTATCTTTGTTTTTCCTACTTGTATTGAAAAATCGCTTCCTATCGATTGCTTCCTATTGATTGAATAGTTTTGTTCTTCTGTATATCGATGATTGCAAGCTACCCGTGACTTAAATGGCAAGAATAATCAAACCGGAAATTTTTAACATCACTTAAATTTAGAGAATGAACGTTGCAATGATCAGTTTCATCAGATTCTAACGCTACTCTAGAATGTGCTAAGCAGTAGTAAAACGCCTGATGTCGGATCACTCTAAAATTTTCGTTCTAAAAGTACCTACTCCTAAAGTAAATGTGCTTACTCGTTACGCAAACGGACCACAGTGGAGTATGGATACCCCGTGCGCCAGTTTTCAGGTTGTTGGCATACTGTGAGTGTTCTTAGTAAAATTTATACACCAGGCTGTAAGATAACATAAAAACTTCAATGAAGAAGCTAAATAAAAATATGGTTCAAGTCTTATTCCCACGGCGTGTGGCTTGGCAAAACTCGAGGTTCATACCTGTGGACTGTAGTTGGTGGAATTCCGACCAGTCGGGCCGTTTCCACGGCGCGTGGCTTGATAAATCCCAAAGCAGCGCTCGAGTAAACGGATGCACTGACGCCGTCCCACCACTCCCCCTCCTTTGACGTGCGAGTTATTTACCGCCATAACGCGGGAAACAACAGATGCACTTAACCCTGGGATTCACGAGAAAGTTAAGCTATGCCATTTGTCCTAAGAGCGGTTTTTTCCCACCCATTTTAACTGAAAAATTAGTCAAAACATTCACGGATGTTCTAAAGTTTGTTTTGAGACAAGGTTCAAAGACGCAGAATTCTAGCCACCCATCCTCCTCTTTCCTCACACGGGAGATTCCGAGTTTCATTTCTACCCTCGACGCGAGATTCCAATGTAGGCAGACCCTTTGTTTTACCGCTAGCCTAGCCGCGAGTTCCTCAAAAAGCGAACCGGCCATTCCAATCAGACTTCAAACTATTCTGAATTTCGACCCTTCCTTTCCGGTATGCTAATTTCCATTGGTTTTTCACCCAGACGAAAGGTTTTTCTTTCCCGTGTTCCAAAAATTCTAGTTTGGAAGAGCGGTGTACAAGCCCACGAGTCACATCGATTCTTTCTGTTCCGCAGACGGAATTCGTGGAAAGACAGGACGTAGGAAAGCGGCTTTACATTTTTCTGCTTGCCTTGCAGCCCTTGCCATTTCCAAGCTACAAATTCACAAACAATAAATAAGGTATGACAACCAATCACAGTAGTTAATTCGAATATCACCGCGCTTCCAGCTGAGAAAAAATAACTAGTGAGATTACGTTTCAGTGGCCAATGGCGGCAATTGGATGGAAAAAGTGAGGGAGCAAAACATTTATAGACAACAAAATTTAAAAATTTATTTACGAAATTAGCTAGTTTTTCCGAACACTATTTCTTCTTCATAATTGCTAGTTTTAGGTAGATAAAGTGAAATAAAAATTTACCTTTTCTCTGAAAAAAAGTAGAGGGAGACTGCCCCCCTCAGCCCCCAGACTCTCCGCCACTGTCAGTGGCGGACCAATTTTGTTTGTATATCCAACAAAGGTGCCCATCTTGGAAAAAAAAATTGTGCGCTTGCATCCCTTTTTAAAATCCAATGGTTAATGGGCGAAATATTGATGCAATGCCCTGGGCGCCATTTATCCTTTATATACTACTGATGAAGTCAGGGGTCGAAAAAATCATGTTAATCCCTGGATGCCATTTGTCCCCGTTAAGCCACTGACAGACCACTATGTCCTCAAAACATTCAATTTCTAATTCGAATCACCTGGATCATCGATGGTTGGATCAGGAAATATAAAAGGTTACTGTATTAAAAGCTTTGTAATTTGGGGTAACCACGAGTTTAATCAATCTTTAGCAGAATTATATAACGGCCGCAGAACAATTCACGCTGTGTATATACAGGGTGTCCCAAAAAAGTGGAGCAAGCATTTATTTCTTTAAATATTGCACCTAGACATATACTCCCAATTACAAAGTTCCATCAAATAGGGTAGGAATTTGTGTGAAAACACTTTAGATTCTCTAGAAGTTGAAAAGAAAGAGTTAAGAAAATTAAATTTTTATACTTTCCCCATAGAGCAAAAGTGTCAATGAGAAAATGTTCCTTTTACACTCATCTATGTATAAATTAAGTTTCGCGATTCTATCTGCAAAACTTACAGAGATATAATAAATTTTAAATTTAAAGGGGCTGCTCACAAATTTATATGGAGATGTTTATTAAAGAAATGAAAATTCATTTTACATAGAAAAACTGCGAAATGCAAATATTTGTCCAGTACATCATCCAATCATCACGGATTGAAAAAAATTGCCAATGATACATACTGTTATTCAGTTTCATCGGCAGATAGTTGCAACTATCGACTTGATAAAGAATAGAAGGACAATTTGAGAAAATAAAATTTAACATAAAACAGGAAAATAGTCTAATATCGGAGAAGAATATTAAATTATTTACTCTCAGCGTTGTGTGTATTGTTAAGTTTTACCTAAAGGCAGTGACGACTCATCCTTTATGGCCACAAAGTTGCAGAACTCACTAAAATTATTTTGAAAACTCGTATTTTTATTTTTATTTTCTTGCTCCTCCACTCTGAGAGTTCAATTATTAACGAAAAAAGACAAAAACGAGAAAAGGCGACAAAAAATGAATAAAAAGTAAGACAGACATTAGGATAGGGATGCACAACAAATAGTTTTGGAAAGGACCAAAATTCGCTCATTGCTTACAACTAAGTGACATAATGGGCGAGGTCGAGTAGCTATTCTTCCTATAGCCAGAACTGGATTTTTGGATGCTCCTGTTTGGCGCTAGGCCAACTAATGTTCTTTTTTTCTCTGCCCTTCAACCACACCCAAAGTTCGACTTCGCGCTCTTCATTTATTTTTCTTCGATTTCTCTTTCAGTAACTGTTTTTAGGTTTAGGATTCGCTTTCATGTTGCCTGAAAGGAAACTTGGTTGGTTCTACGTATTTGTTTTTTGTTGTTAAAAGTCACTCACCGAAAAAAAGACATGTCTGTAATTTTCTAAAATACAATTCAGATAATTACAACTACAAATTTAGACTAACTGAAAGCAAAGCTACTTTTGAATTCAAAGCTATATTTCAATTGTATTCTAGTAGTATTTTTTATAGCACTGATTGTTTCTGAGCATATGCTGTCATTGCTAATACAATACCTCGGATATTTTCCGAAGGTTCACAATATGAACTATTTTTGTAAATACTTCAAGTTCCCGTTCAGGCAGTATGGGAGTGAATCCGAAACATAAAAACAGCCATTGAAAGAGACATCGAAGAAAAATAAATCAAGAGCGCGAAGGCGAACTTTGGGTATGATTGTAGGGGGAGCATTAATTGGCCTAGCTCCAGACAGAAACATCTGAAAATCAAGTTCTGGATAAGTTCAAAGCCAGAAAATGGTAAAAATAGTTTAATTTTGATTATTTTTTAGATTTAACAAGAGTTAACGAATGGATTGTTAAGTTGTGTTTCCGCCCTTTTAATAACTTAGTGAAATATGTATATTATCTCTGAAATGTACATCGAAAGACTGAATCAAACAGTAGTGAGAGGAAAGAAAGGAGGTATGGAAAAGTGGTCCAAGTCAATAAATTTATCGTCTTATATATCTGTAAGTTTTGCAGATAGAAACGTGATACTTTGTAAATGACTAGATAATTGTAAGAAAAACATTTTACTAATTGACATTTTTGCACTAAAGGGGTCGTATAAAAAGTTAATTTTTTTAAACTTTTTATTATCGATACCTACAGAAGCCAAAGTGTTTTCACTTTTTTGGAACACCCTGTATATATGGATGAAAAATTATTTTAAAGCTTTACGCAATAGTTTAATTTTCATTTGTGATGTATTGATATAAGGTGTTTGTAATACTTTCTTTGAATTTCTGTTGGATTCATTCTGTGATTCGAATTGGAACTCTCATCTGGTCTTAAAAACCCATAGGTAAGCCACTGCGCTTTCAAATAAATACTTTTGCAAACTTTGCTCTTTCTCTCTCTTGCCTTCTGAGCCGTGGTGGCCCGATGACGGCCACGGCTTTGGGACTAGGAGGCTCCAGGTCCGAAACCCGGTTTCACCTAGATACATGTTGTATGTGGACCTGGTGCACGTTAAATATGACATCAAGGGTCAATCATCCTCCCACTGGTTGGGCGTTTGGAGAGGGGACGGAGCGCCGCCGAGTCAAGTGTCGCTCTCGTCAAAGTGAATGATCAAAATTACTAGGTCCGTCCCAAAATAGCTTGGTGTTGTTTCAAAACGTGACGTTTAACTCATTGCGGGTGGACTAGAAATTGGATACATACTCCGGAAAAAATACAGTACCCATATTTTTGTCTTTAATGCATAAGAATTCATGAAGAATTCAAAGTACATGAAACATTGCGGACGGATCACGAGTTTACTCTTATTTTACACACCATCTGTTACGAAAGGGTCACGAGATAACTCGTATTTTGGCGAGTATTTTTTCTACCTTACACGAATGAACTCGTGATCTGTCTACACTGTGTTAGTATAACTAATTAAATCTTCTGCCTTGATGGAAGATGGTGATTATAACACTATTATACATAAATAAAATAGTTGTTTTAAAATGAAATTTCTGAATAGGTTTCCACTTTATTTATTCTTAGATACGAGTGTTAAATTATTTTAATAAATATAATCAATAAGTTCTGTTTCTTTTCAACTTTATTCCCCATTTTTATTTAAAGATAGAACTGGTATGAAGTGTAAGCAATTTTTTGATTTACAAACTCATCTTTCCCTGAGTTAATCCTTTCTAAGGGCGTTCGTACTTCGGACCAAATTCGTCAATTTGTGACAATGACATTTTGTCTCGCCCTCCTGCCGGTGGATGGCGCTGCAAGAACCTTTGACTTTCCGGAGAAGAACGAGAGACAGAGTGATTTGAGACTTCGTGAGAGAAGGTGCCTTTTTAACCCTCTCACAGGGACGGACAAAACTCGACATGCGTAGAGAGTTGAATATTGTAACTTAAATGTAATGTAAGCTTAGTTAATCTAGAATAATTCTATGTGGTAGATGTGTGAACAAGAAATTTACTTTAAGTCAACTATGGCCCAACTTTATTTTAACCCCCGATTTCACTTCCTGTGAGCTAGCCGGATAATGGTGGCTAAACATTTTTAAATGCATTTTTTAAGGTTGGCGTAAGTTTTTCGATCAAACATTCCAATTTCTTATCTCAAACTGTAACGAAGTGTCTTGACTTGGTAATTAATTAATAAAATTAATTAACAAAAAATAATGTCATCCAATAAGCTAAATGAATTTCTTTTCTTGAATTAATCTCGATACCCAAGTTATTTTATTATATCACTACTAGAAAAAATGGCCTTATAAAGGGTTAAATGCCCATCTGTCTGCCCGTTAAATTCGCTTTCCTAGCTCATGAGAACATATATTCCAACAATAACCATATGTGTTTGCATATTCAGATTATAACCATCTTAAACATCAAAAATGTTTCCCTGTAATAGACTCGTATGATCAGATGAAAATTTGCCGTGCTCTCCTGATTAACATAATGGATAAATTTTTCAAGTTCAGGGAGCTCAATATAATTACACAATTTAATTTAAATAACGTGATCAGATGCACCAGAAAATCAACGACAATCCCGTTTTCTTTATAAAACAATGCCCTACATTATCTCGTTTTTTACCTATAAGTGGACAATTCTTATTGCATTTTTTTAAAAATATGAACTAGATTGAATTTTAAAATATTAGCTTCTGAGGAATTACCCTATCTAAATGTGTCAGCACGTGTTATCGTCAAATCCCGTTTTCATTGGGATAATCACTGGATGCAATAGGTGGTCAGGTGATTCCAACAAAATATGATAGCCAGTCGACAATCTGACGTTACGGACACATACATGCGTAAATCTTTGGGATAATGGACGGTGAGTGTGTGGACTGGACCACGAATTGCTTCAGTCCTCTTCCCTGCGCATGTGTGTTCTTTGAAGTCAGATTGTCGACTAGTTGCGAAATTCTGTTGGTCACATGGCCTCCTATAACGGTCAGCTAGTATTGCAATGTAAAAGTAGCTTTAGTACCAAGTTTTTGAAGTAATCTGTGATAAGCAGCTAGAGAGAATTCGTGATGGGAAGAGTGTTGCTTAGACGAAGCTAAGTGGCACCAGAGCAGTAAAGTGGACAGACATTTCAGATAATCCGGAACATTTCCAAATTTTGACTCTTTGTCTCGACATGAAATATTAATCCTCCTCCCTTATATTTAGAGCGTCCCGGATTGAAACTCTGAAAATCTGGTCACTTCAGTTTTATATTATGTGTGAGATCATATAAACAGACGATCCTTGAATGAAGCAATCGATTGCAAAACAATTGTAAGTTTTCTGAACGAATGTATATCTTGTTGCGTCAGTTCGAACATGTAACTCATCGTAAAAGGGCGCAAATCTTGTTGCGTCATTATTAAATATGTTAATGTCCAGTTAATCATGAAAGAACGCTAATTCTTGATACGTCAGTGGTTAATATGTCAGGGTGTGTTACCATTGAAATGTGAAACGTCCAGCGTGTGTTGTGTCTGTCCTAATAATAATATTTTTTGTGCAAGCTTTGGATTGTGGAATGTTAGAAAAACAACGCAGACAGCATGTCACCCCCCCTTATACAATGAGGTAGTGCATGACCCCTCAACATCAAAATAAACAGTGGTTACCAAGAAATTTTTGTATAAAAGATCTCTTACAATTTTTCACGAAATTTCCCTTGATATGTAAAAATTTTACTTGGAGAAGAGATATAATTGTGTTTAATAGTTCCTGGTATCTTTTAAAATGTAGGACAAGCCCAGTTGAAAAACACTTTTTGAAACCACTCTTTTATTGTTGTACTAAAATGCAAATTTTTTTATTTTAATTATTTAATTATTTTCTTTCAGTCTTCAGTTTATAATTAATTCGTTATTACATTATTCTCAAATTATAATTATTCACTATCAGTTATTCTCAAATACATTACAAGTGGCGCCACTAGTATGGAATCATCAATTAACTGATAATTTAGTTCTGAAAATATTTAAATTTATTAATTATTTTATTGTCATCTAGTATAGATGAATGTGCAGTATTTCAAAATTTTAGAGTATCAAGAAATAGGTGAAAAATCGTTTACAGAATTGCATCTTTACAGACATGAAACAAGTTAAATAAAAGTGTATAAAAAATGTTCTTGCTTGGCATAATGGATACAGGGGAACAAAAATGGGATGGGGTGGAAGTGAGAACTTTTTTTTTACTATAAAGGAAACTTATTAGACTTGGTATTCCACATCATTCTTAGATTAACTTTGTTTCTCAATTATTTGTTAATATAGAAATATATACCCGAAAAGATTTAAGTAAATTGTACTATTTGGAGACATTGATTTTTTTTTTTATCAAACAGGTATTGAAGAAATCAACTAGATGAATGAAAATATCATAATATTCTAAGAGGAAACTATGATTCAACTTCTCTTCCAACTTGGAAAAAAAAAAAGAGAAAGGGGAAAAAATAAATAAAGAAAGAAGACGACGAAGAAAGAAAATAATAACATTTTCCATAACATGCTTTATTAATTTACACTTTTCATAATTACTTTGCCACTGCTAAGTTACAAATAAAAAAAAATTTAATTCATTTTCATGTATTTGCAACTGAACCTACCAGGTCCTAGTCTTAGAATTTTGGCAGTGAAGACTAGGTAGCACTGGTAATCAACCAGGTGTAAGACATAAAATATTTATATCAATGAAATATATATGTTATATAAAACTACAACTACATAAAAAAAGAAGGAAATGTATATGCTTCTCTACTCATTTCCCATTATTTCAATCTAATTGTAGAATGTAAAAAGAGTAAAAGACAACAAATACGGGTACACTGTTGTATCTACATAAAAATCGACCGATTAATAAAGTTGCTAACCCACCGATCCCGGCGCCATCTACCGAGTGAAAGCACAAAGAGAAAAATGATTTATCGTAAAAAGGTAAACTGCATAGATTAGTAGGAGATGGCGCCACCAGCAAACCCGTTAAATCCCATGCTAGCAAACCGTTATTAATCGATCGAACATCTATAGTGATAATTTACGCAGCAGCAGCATAGTATCATCAGAAAGAAGCAGTTTAAAAAAAAGCTTTTAGAGTAAAGCCTTTCAGACATATAAAGGTAAACCTAACTTGTACTTAATAATAGGGTGCTAGGGAATTATATTGCTTTAGGGGAGAGCAGAATTTCTTTTGGAAATTTAATGTTTACTATCAAAATAGCACATTGTTAAAAAACAAGTATGGGGAACAATTTCGTTATCTAACGGTAGAAATAAAATTTTTTATGGCAGAAAAATTTTAGGAATGAATTTTAAATCAGTAGGAATGATGAGTTAATAAAAAACATCAATTGAAAATAAATTTGTTGAAAAATCAAAATTAAAACTAAAAAAAAATGAAAATATATAATACATAGTTAAATTTGGGTGATGCAGCTTTTAACTGAACAAAGGTCCATATAATACATGAATGTTAAATTAATATCTTACAATTAAATATTTTGATAATACATGATTTTACTATAGGAAAAAATATATATAACATAGAAAAAATTAAACCTCTATATTCTGAATCTTTAATCGAAGATGAGAAGCTAATTACTCTATAAAACATGAGCTATTTTTTAAATCTGTAAATGGAGAATTGCTTACAGATTTTTCTCCTCTCCCCCATTAGTCCCAAATATACATAGTCTTAAAATATACTTGGAAACTTTAAGAATTGTAAACTTACACTACCATAGAGAATGGTAACATGTAGGCCACAAAATGGATTCATACACGGGTATGACTGTACAGTGATACAAGTAACGATTTCCTTTATTTGGTTCGTAACAAACCAATTGAAACATTGAAATGACTTTCTGGAAAGCAATTCAAGTTCAAGTAAAAGTGCTTATCACAGTTCTTTTCAATTCATTTTTCTCTCATATTTAGATAGAAAATTTTTCCAAACAACTAAAGTGTCTGTGCTTGAAGAATATAGTGCCTCTTCTTTCAGAAAAGACTTGGACCACCCTAGCAAAACAATGCAATTTTCTACAAAAAAATTTCAAATTTCTTTTCCTTGATGGGGAATATATTTCATTTATGCATACAGTTATGAAGTAATTTCACAGCAGTTGTATGTGTGGAAATAAGTGTGTAGTTAAAAATTAACGATAAACATTATTTAACATTTTGTAATGTTTAAATTTGTAATATTTGATATTATCGATAAAAAAGGAAGAAAAATTTACAATGGAAAATTGTTGGTCTTGGCATTCAAATTAAAATTTCTCACATTATTATGGGGGGGGGGTGATAATTTTTTTTATATTTTTTTAGTTAAAGGCAGAATATTTTCCCAGTATAAACAATACAAAGACTTATTCCTTATTTCGTATTTTATTCGCTTGAATTAAAATACGAAAACTTTTGAAAAGTTCAAAATCGCTGAAAATCCTATGACGTTGCTAATGAGTTGGGTTAATTACCATTATTGACTTGAAAAGGTTTAACTGCATACTTGTATGAAATAAAGTATTCATAATTCCAAAATTTTGCTTCAAATTCATTAAAATCGACATAATTTAAATCGTGATTCCGTTTCATTGCAGTACCTCCTTTCCAGAAACACATTTTAATGATTCAGATAATAATGAGATATATATTTACGGATAAACACAATAACTTGCGAAAACACAATAAAAAATATCATATGCAATAGCAATAATTTGGAATTAACATTTCATAACACCAGAGCGTAACAAATGTACCATTTCCAAGCAGTAACACTTTTTAACAACAAATTTAAACAATACACACTTTATACATACTATTTTTTATAAGAACCAAAATTTGATAACAAATATAATTATTCCGTAATACATAACCGGTGACAGATGGCAGCTATATTGATATGCCATGTACTAACTACGGTTTTTTGTAATACCATTTCCTAACCAAGCAGTGCAGCTGATATTTGCAATGACTGCCCTAAAGCCTAATCCATTACAACCAGTAGTATCACACGAAATAACAGTACACTATCAGTTTAACAACTGGCTTATCAAAATATTTCTACTTACGAGTTTAGTGTAGTGGTGAAATGTGTGCTGGTAAATTATTATTATTAATTATATAGACCATCAGTAACTTAGTATTAGGATTTGAACGAAAAAAATTCCAAAAAAATTTAGCTAAAAAATTTTGTAATATATTGTAAAGCAATATATTGACAAAATAAAAGTATTCGAACATTTTTCGTTACTTCCAGTAAAAGAATCATCGTTTTGTCTATTTTGTACGAAGAGTAGTGAAAATAAAAAGTTTGTGATTTAGCTATAGACCATAATTTTAAAAAAAAGTTATTGAGTTTTATTTGTGCCACTTATGACGAAAAAATAATATATTCAAAACTTAAATAAAAATATTTTGTCAAAGATTTCAGTTGCTAAAGTGAAGGAATTTGTTTCGCAGAGAAAGGGCTGGAACCCAAAACCGTTTAAGACGATCAGTATTTTTTCATTGTTGAACATACAGTACAAAATTTTAATAGAAAATTACTACAATAATTAATTTATAAATTCTGAAATATTACTACTTTCAATGTTGACATGATTTTCCATTTTATGGTATCCTAAAATAAGCTAAAGCCCAATTGAAATATAGTTTTTAAAATTATTGAATAACCTCATTGTATTATGAAATCCGTTCTCTACTCTAAGATTACCGCCACGAACTCTACTCTACCTTACTTTCATAAAAAGCTCCATAACATCGCTTACTTACAATGCGGTCCAACAAATTCGCAAGAAATACAATCTTTGATTTTAAAATCTAAATCTAATTCTAGAGAGAGTTTTTATAAAACTAGAAATTGTAACCATTTCAATGATGCATACAAAGGGAACAACGCAGTTTTTGTAAATTAGATGGTTATATGGAAAGATATAAGTTTTCAGAAAAAATAGCTTCATTTCACGGAAAATGACCAATACTTCATAAACTAATAATTTTATTACTTGCGCAATAATTTTTTCCAAAGCAGTAAAGAGCAAGAATTAAATACAGCACACATATTTGACATTACAAAATTCTTGTACGAAAAACATAAACTCTTTTAATATAAGAAACAGTTTCATCACAATGGATGCAAGCATTCACTTATTTTGTATATGAAAAATTTCAACATCAGCACTACAAAAACACGTTATAAATTAATAATTAAAAGCGTTACACATAATGACGACCAAGATCAGCTATTTATGAAGTGAGTTATTAGCAGTTCATCATTCATGTTTTGTGTCATAACAATTTTACTTTTAAATAAAAATCCGCCGACTTTTTATAGTTTGGAGGAAAAAGGTGTATCACAACCAATCAAGCATTCTAGTGGCGTCACAAATGATGGTGTCATTCATGGGAACACTCCCATGGACAATATATTAGAACTGTAGAATTATTTAAAATGTTTTCAAACTCTCAAAGTCAGTTTCCATTCAACACAAAAAATGACGGCCAATTAAAGAATTAAAACAAACAGCAAATTGTAATTACACAAATTAAATGCATACCATTTTAAAAATAACTATAAATATATTTTCTTATTTCAAGTAAGAATTTCTTTAAGAAAACATCTCATTTCGATCATTTTGGTGTCATTTGATATTCCTATTGTGACGCCACTGAAGAGTTCAGCATTAGTGTAATTTTGTTCAAGAAATCGTTACTGTAAAAATGGAATACTCTTCTGAGAGTAATTCAATTGAAAAAAAAAGAAAATACTTAATGGACAAATATTGAAAAATTTCACTAAAGCAGTTAAAGCACAATAGTTATAACAACATAACAGTGTTTGAAATTCAGATGCAGCACAATGTTCATGTAACCCTACACGTTCTAAAAATTTTAACATGAGTTAAGTAAAAAACCTTTCCACATCACAAAAAAATTTACTTCACGTATATCCACAACGAAACACTAAAATAAAAAAATGAACAAAAACCATAACTACACACCTTAAATATTGATGAAGGATGATTATGAACACTATTCGGATATGGAGTAAGTGAATATTATACTAAACCGATCCTTACCAACAATAGCCCTTTTCAATAACATATGTATATCTTTCAATACACGAGTACAACAGTAAAGCGTATAAATGCACACATACTATAAAACTGTCTCAACACCTTCATATTTCCAGTTCCAACTAAATTGGACGAATTTTTTTAGAAACATTTTTTTAAACAGTAGATGGATTTCATTTGGCATTATATACAAATTTTAAAAATTAAGCATCTGCATTAAATGAAACTGAATATTATTATCTATACATATTTTATACAGAAAATAATCTTGTGGATTCCATAAATAAATGTAATAAAATTCAAACGGTCGATAACCATTACATTTTTATACGTCGAATAATCGATTTCTTCATTATAATTCAGAAAAACCTGGAAATATGAGGCATTCAGCAAATAACTTCACTCATTACCAACAAGCAATGTCTAAAGTATTTTCTCTCTTCGTTTTGTTCTCAATACAATAATATGTAAAGCTGTTTGCTACAGTACAGTTTCAATAGAATTAAGTACTCACCAATTAAGTATTTCAGATACAAGAGCAAAATTACATTGAATTACTCAAGATAAATAATTTAAATAGACCGAGTTCATTATTCAGATCATGCGCTTTTGTTATAAATTTACATTTTTTTTTTTGATAAATAAAAACAGTTCAAACTTACGAAATTTGACACCTTTTGTGATTCTTTTTTTATTTTTATAAGTAATACTCAACATTTTAAAATTCTGTACAGTTAAGTTCTGTTTTGTAATATGACAATTAGAGAAGAGAATACAAATATTTATAAGAAGTAAATAAATTCTTGAAATGATGTGACATACATTAAGTAAAACTGAAGCCGCAGGTAGTATTTAAAAACTAAACTGATTGATTAAAATTTAAATTTTGATAATTTTTTATTAATTATTTAAAAATCTTATATAGTGCTAAATATTCCGTTTAAAAATGCTAAGCAGAAGCCAACAGCTTTACATCAACCTTCAGTAACAAGTTCACAGCTAGAATTGCAAAGGACGCATTTATGACTCTAGGAGCTAAATGCCTTACATTTCAAACTACACGACATCTAACAATATTTCAAATGGACATGCTGTAAACTGACACATAAAACAAGTATGAGGTAGGCGGCAACCCAGGCGCGTTTAAATAAATAGATATTTAACTCATCACTCGGTAGAAAAAAAATGATTCAACAAACTACAATAAACACACAAAAAAGCAAAACGAAATCCATGTCAACACCATAATACAAATACATTGTAAATGTGATGATACAAGTGTTTCGCACTTCCAGGTGGTTTCGGAACACCTGAGTTTTTTTTAACTATCATATGATTAAGTAGATTTAAACACTGTTGTTAATGTCCAAAGTACAGGAAAAAGTTCTGTTTTAGCCATAAACATGGCATAATATGATTACAGTTGATAAGAATATGCTTACAGTTGATAAGAAAGTTACAATTCAGCTTCACATTGGGATTTGTACAAATGCTCTCCGTCTTTGTCAAATGTTAATATATTTCAAGTTTAAAGTCACTATCAAGGTTTATACTTGATTTGCAACGAGACACATTAGGTTTTGCTTTTAATGGCATATTTATGAATGAAAACTATGTCTATATTTTAACATTGGACAATAGCGGTGTAATGTCAACAATTAACTTCTTGAAATTCGAAATCACGAATCTTTGTCTCAAAAATCATGATTTTTAGTAAATGGTCTCAATCAAGTTTCCTCTAGAGATTTAACACTGCGGCCATTTACTGAAAATTCCAATGTTTGAATCTGATCTCAGGTACATTATATAACAACGGGTATTTTTTCATAAAAAGGTACCCGAGCGGTTTTAATGAACAAAACGAATGACACTGAATATTAAACATCGATTACAACGCATATAAAAACCTACGATTATGAATGCATTAAATGTTTTGTTCCATGCGTCCTTTGCAAATCCTTAGCAAAAAAGAGTTTTAACAACAGAATAATCATTCCGACAATAGGATCGTAAAAGCACGGATTAACAATGATCAAATAAATACTAGATACAAAAAACCATGGTCCCGATGCGACGAGATTCTTCAACAGATCAGGGGAAAAAATTAAGCACACAAAAAGTACCTTTTTGAATCTAGGCATGCCTTAAAATGTGAGACTACTTCCAATATCTTGAATTCCCATTCAATCCAAATTTTCAAGTCTTTTGTACAATCAGTTCTGCTGGCTCACTGATTTTTTTCCCGAATTCTTCTTTCTCAATTATTTTTCCTTCGATCTCGATGAATCGTTCTATTTTGAGTCCAACAGCATCCTTGCACTTTTCGTAACAAAGGAAGAAAAAAAGAATCTGAAAGATGAAATTATATCACGTGTGTATTGTATCAAGTTAGACAACAGATACTTTAGAATAAGCAGTAAATAGCAAGTATCAGAAGTAGTATAGTAATAACAAATAACAGAAGTAAATAAATAGCGAGTAACAGAATAGTAATTTTCAATCAAGATTAGTAAATGCATGCAGAGCTGAAAATTTGTCTAATAACTAGTGTAAGTAATGGCAGATACTTAAATAACATATTAGATACAATAAGATATTCTATAATATACTACCCCCCCCCAAATTGAATTTTTGATAAATACTGCCTTTGAACAACTGGACTTGATTTCTTCGTTTTTAATGCCTAAGCCTTTTAACAGCATTTTAAGAAATTTTTTAGCTTCATCACATACCTCAGTTACATGCTTTATAAATTCTAATTTTAAAAAATTAACCGTGTTGTAAAAGCAAAAATTTCGAAATCTAAGCAGTATATAATATAGAAATATCTTATAATTGATTTTGTTCTCAGGACCTGCCATATACTATTGCTTTCAATACACATCAGCAAAAATTATAAGGAATTCTCGTTTTACATATCTCGAATTGACATTTATATTCTTGCATGCTGTTCAATAATGTTGCTTGCTCTTTTGATGAAAATAACTTCGGAAAAATCTGCTTTTTGCTCAGTAAAGCCAAACAAAGTGCAACATCGTTGTTCCAGTTAATTTTTTAAACCAAGGTCATTAAAATTAATTACTTTCGTTTCCGGTGATTTCAGTTGCAATACTTGGTTTGTTTGTCATCAAAACTATGTGAAGTGACACTTCATGATTGTTGAGTTTTGACTAATTTAAATCCAAAGAGTAATGCGGATAAATGTTTTCTTTTTTTAAAAAAGAATTCACCATTACTTACACTACAAACTCTTACATTTATAAACCATGCTTTAAATACCTGCTTTTGGGGTTAATTCCTACCACCAAATCTTCTTTAAGATTTTTTTTTTAATATATTGAATCATAAACTCCTACCTTTTAGTACTGCCTATACTTTCCTTAAAAGTCCACTTTTTCATCCAGCCTGTGACTGCATTCACAAATGTTGAATAAAAACTACGCTTTAAACGATTCCAGGCAGGGGCACTGGACTGGTTGTGTGAATTAAATAGAATCCTACAGAAATTCTCACAGATTCAGGAGAAAAATCTGTGTTTAATCAACAAAAAAGTTCTAACCATAAAAAATCAACTGAAAATAACAAAATTAATTTCACATCTACAGTAAAAACTGAAGGGGAAAAAAAAAGGAAATTAATGATTTACAGCTTCTTTACAAATGCAAGAAGAAGAAAAAAATTCTATTGAATTGGAAATTTCGGATATTTTTTTTTTAAAAATTCTTTGATTTTACATTCGGTAAAAAATATAAAATAGCAAATTTTGTCAATAGCGTCTGGGATATTCAGCTTCAGAGCTACGTAATTAGCCTTCCAAAAATTTAGTTCTATTTCAGCAGAGAGTCATTTGTCATAAAATTGGTAATCACAGTAATATGATCAAATAGCAACTTTTCTAGAGAGGTTATGTTAAATTTGGAGTTGCCTGCATGTCAAAACTATAAATTAAGTTCATACTTATTCAATTTCATTGAATTTACCACGGCGATGCGACAACTACATCAAGGCTGTGTGCTATATTTTACGCAGTTGAAAATGTGAGAATTTGTATTGTAATGAGATGATATGTCAAGAACCTGAATCTCTCCTTATTAAACTGATTTTTATAACTCATGTTCGGCTGTTTCAGTTCTGGGAACAGTCACGTGTTGTGACAAACATTCAATTCACTTCAAAAGGCTCAAAATGTCAAATATGATTGAAATGGTATACTTTGGCCACCCTTTTTATGGACTCAATTCACTTCAAAAAGTTCAAAATGTCAAATACGATTCGAACAGAATATTTTATTCATTCTTTTTTTCGTATATGTCCTTTCCACCTTAACTGTATCAGTTAAAATAACGAAATCAAGTACTTACCACCAACCGAAAACCTCTTGTCCTATACCAATAAATCGAAACAAATTAACAAAACAAGACAGTTGGTCTCTTTAAACTGTTTATTTCGAAAGAATAATGTGTTCCACAATTAAAAGTCCTTCCTCTCACACAGATGCATTTATAAACGGGAATGAGTCGACTTACACTGTTTGAAGAGTTATTGCTCGGGCTCTCCGTATCGTGGTATGTCGAAGATCTCTGCGAAGAGTGCGGGCACCGAGAGTCGGGTCCAGTTGGCCCGGAACCAGTCCAAGTGCTCCGAGTGCTTGGCCCCCAGAGACCTGAGCTCGGGAAGCTTCATCATGAGCATGGGGAAGGTGTTGGGCTCTCCGGGGTGGTGCTTCACGGTGGCAATCTTCAGGGCTTCGATCAGGCGCTCTTGAATACGATCGATGGCTTTCGGGTCGTAGATGCCCACGCGTTCTGTTGCACATGAAACAGATGTGGAAAAAATTAATTATTGTTATTGCAATAAATAAAAGATGCATTGTAGAGAAACAAGAGGTGACTACATTCAGCGACAATTCAAGATGACAGAAAGGGGAAGTCTACATACTGTATTATAAAGTCAATTACACAGTCTTGAATATAATTTTAATGTTTTTAAAAACAAGTAACATATTTGAACACTAATAACAGCTATTCTGAGTAATAAAATTGCATATTTGCAGTTACATTTCATAACGATTTTAATATATCCCTAAGATGCTTAAAAACACGTATTTTGCCATTCAGTGTTGAATCGGCCGCTTGTAGCTCTCTGCGTAGTATCAACTTGGAGTTGTCAATGACTAAAGAGACTCACATGCACAAATTCTGACAATAATTTTCAATATTTCTTTAATGAAAATATTATTCTTCTGTAGTTCTTTTTCTCGAATTTTGTATGGCAGGCCGAGTGCAAATAAAAAATTACGTTATTTTATGAACTTCAAAATATTTACTCTATACTTATAAAAGAGTAGCTAAAATACGCAACGCTTTAGATTGGATATTTTCGTAAGCATAATATCATAATAATATTTAAATTTCACATAACATTTAGGGTTTGCATTATTTTTATTTGTATTTACTTAGTTTTCATATTTTTATTTTCGTATCATGTTTTAAAAATTTAAGGTGAAAAATAAAAGGGACAGGATTCAAGACTTATTTCTACAAGAACATCCTTAATTCGGTAGGAGAACCTGCTTTGATCCAATGTCAGACAAATGATACTGGAACCAGTGCTTGACATTCGATGAAAGCAATTGCAATAATTAAGGCTTTTCATAATAAGATATGGTTGCACATGGAGTGGTGAAATATGAAACAGAAAATTTGAAGCCATAAAAGAAATACGGAATAAAATTGAGGCTTATGGCATACTTACCTGAGGTGAGCAGTATCACCGCACAAAAGATTCCGATTTCAGAATCGTTCAGGTTCAAACTGTTGATCGAATTGATAAAGTTGAAAAGTGCCAACACAAACTCGTACTAAAATAAAGAAAGAAGGAACATATATGAATATAATTATTCACAGAAAAAGATTAAATTGTTTGTGGATTTTAAAAAAATTGAATAAGTGGAAAGTAATGAACACACTGAAAATCTCATTTATTTCAGAGAAATAATAAATTCAGTTAGGATATGCTCATCCTATGTCTTTAATTCTTGATTATATAAGAAATAAAAGTCCACTCTGATGTTCACATCGATTGAATAATTTTGATGGACGCATTAGTGTTTTCCATCTGTGTCTTTGTATAACATTCATTAACATATCTGTTTGAACAGAAATAAAGTGCAGCTTGCTTTTTAAAAGCTCTTCTAATGTGAATATGTTCAGTCTAAAATTGTATATGACAGTAGCAGAAGTAATGAGAAGATATATAAGACATGTCAGTCGGATTGTAAGCGAAACAAGCCTATTTCACCTACGGATAACGAAGGAAACTACTGACATTTTTGAGAAAGAATCGTTTCATAGGTATCGACTGAAAAACAGATATATCTGCAGACCAGACTCTAATCTAACCTATATAATCGTTAGAGACAATATACAAGAGTCTCGTTTTCCGAAATTCCGTTTTACCGACACCATTTATGAATTAATTTTTTTAAAAAAATCGTATATCGGAAATGTACTGTGGTGTGCATAGACTTACGATACGAATAGACTGCTCGTGGAGGGTTGCAATGTGAAGCAAGCACCTCGTCACGTGACTCGTGGACGCGACCGAGACACTTCGTACGGGAATCCTTTGTTATTTCAATGCGAAAGTAAGAAAGGCCAGCTGAGGTTCTCATGAAAATTCATCGAAAATCGTTAAATCCTGTTATGCATACGAGTGTAAAGAAAAATTTATCAAAGGAGGATCTGTTTCATTTCATCGGTAAGTTAAATTTTTATGATATTTTGTTTTATTAATGCAAAATAGCTACACAAAAATACGTCTTAGATCTTAGCTGTGGCGTTTGTTGCAATTGAAAACGATATTATTCAATTTGTTGTGTATGAAATTAATCCTTCTCTTAAGTTAATTGTTTATTGTCCTCCTTTAGAAGTATCTATAGATTTTAAGTGCCTATTAGTGTTTAAAATATGAAATTTTATCAGACACATGTCGATTGAGATATTTGGCGATGTGTTGGCGAAGTTATTTACATTCTGAAATTTTCGTGTTTTTTTGTGTTATTTAAAAGAAAATAAAATTTTATGATCATGAAATAAACGTAGAATTTTTTTCAGTGTGTAAAAAAGATAAGCATAGTTCATTTTCAGTAAAAATTCATCTCTAGGTATTTTTTAAACATTTTCTTTTATGCATATAATTAAGAAACTATATTATTAAAATTTAGAACTCAATAACTTCTTTTTGTTTAATTTTCGTTAATTTATATGTATGTGATGTTTGAAAATTTATTTAGTGTTTTTTATTTACTCTTTATTTATTTCTCTTTCGCTTTTTTTATTACAAGTATTATTTTCCAAAACAAAAGTATTATTGATATGTCTTAAAGATTTATCTGATTATTTTTCAGATTTCCAAAAAATCAAGAAAGGAGGTATATTTGGGAAAAAAACATTCACCGGGAAAATTTTAAAGCAACAAATAGTTCTTTGATTTGTTCCATTAATATTCAACACAAATAAGTATGTCTTAAATAATTGTAATTTACTTGGTAATATAACTTGAAAACTAGATCTGTATAAATTATTGCCCATAGATGTGATGTGGCAACAAAAGAAATTAGCAGTGGACTGTATGTTGTGAGAACATTAATAGAAATATAAGTGTTAAACAACATGTATTTAAGATGAGATCGTGCTTATAAAGATATTAGTTTTATTTTATTGATAAAAGAAATTTTACATATATCTTTCTTTTTTATCCATTTATTACTTTGTATGAAACTAAATTTGGGCCCTTGTTAAACTATCGCCATATCTGAAATGGCTGTCATTATTTACATCTAGTGTTGTATTATTATTTAATTGTAAATAAAGTTCAGTGTCTGCATCTTTGTCTTGTTTTTTGAATAATAAATAAGAACACAGAACGTACTAAATAGGTATTTCACAAAGTAAACTCTTGAAATATTTCAATGGGCTCTTCAATTTAAATTTATTGCTACTTTTGAACTAAAATTAAATACAGCTTAATTTTTGAAGAAAAAAAATTCCTTCTTTAATCAATATCCACAGAACAAAGTGTTTAAAATTTCAATGATGACTATGTTTTTCTCCTGGAAAAAATGAGTTATCTGCATTGTCTTTTATAGCAGTTGGATATTTTTATTAAAAAATTTGGTTAAAAGTTTTGCCATTTATTAACGAACAAAGAGTTCATGCGATTTTATGAAATGTCTATATAGGTTAATAATAAGTTTATAATAAATTGTTAAATTATACAATTAGTGTAAAGTTGGCTAATTTAACAAAACAGTTTGTTTTATGATTTCATGTTTTCAAGTTTAAGAAATTCTCATGTACAAATTGAAATTCTTTATATTGTTCTATTTTTTAGATGAAAAAAGTTTTATGACTATAAAAATAAATATAAGAAATAACATTAATAACCTTAAATTCTTTGGAAAAACCAAATTATTTTTTAAAATTTCAATTAAAATAAATAAGTTTTCATGATTTTATTTACTAAATAATTTAGCCAATGCATATAACAGGATTTATTTCAGAGGGGATACATATGTCTATTTAAGCAGCATGATCCATAACATCTGAAACTAGTAAATTTATTTCGGAGAGGGCCTGAGCCCCTTTATATACGCCCCTGAAATTAAGTAGTTATTGCTTTAAATAAAAAGATTTTTTTATTTAAAAAGTTTAAGTATATAATTTGTTTTTGTTACAGTCAGTTGAAGTATTATATTGTGTAAGGTTTAAAACAAATGAAATTCCTAGTCACATAAAATCCAATTATTTTGATTTTTTCCGTTCGTGAGTTAGTTTTTAAATGAACTAAAATAGTAACGTTTCGCTACTTGTAGAAATACTACTCGTTTTCCAACACTCCTCATACTCGCTTCGCCAAATGTGGCGATAAGAAGCCAAGAAGTTCCTCTTTAGTCACGTGACGAGTGGAATTTCTACCGAGGTGCTTGCTTCACTCCGAATGCTGGTTTTTCTACAGCGTGAGCAGTCTAACTCTATCCTTAGTCTATGGTGGTGTGTGTTTGTTTCTCTATTTGGAGAGAATTAATGTCAGGCGGACACGTGATACTCTGGCGGTCGTACGTACAGTTGGTATTGCTGGAGATCCCGAGCCGATAAGATTTTTGTTGTAGTGAGTGTCGTTTGTTAACCTTCCACTAATTTTTTGAGCTTTTTTACTTTCTCGTATACGAAGAGAAAGTACTATAATCTTCAAAAAATTCGAACTCGAGATTTTGACGAATCTCTGCGTTTTAGACCTCCCCGAGTCCGAAAGACACAACTTTAGAATTATGTCTGTCTTTCTGTCTGTGAACACGATAACCCGAAAACTATTAGAGCTACGGGGATGAAATATGGTATGTGACTTTTACAAATAATTTGTAGGTTTCTGTCAAATTTTGGACAAAATCTATCTGCGGGAAATCTGTCTGTCTGTCCGTGTTCATGTGAATACTATAACTCAAAAACTTGAATAGTTAGATAGATAAAATTTGGTACACAGTTTTATCATCAGGAATGTAGGTCCTTATAAAATTTTGGGCCAAATCTGTCAAAGGGTGACTGTCTGTCGGTCTGTATAATCGCATACTTCTAAACATTATAACTTGTAAACCCTAAAGCTTTGATAAATAAAAATTGGTATGAGGCCTGCTAACAATAATTGTAGATCCCTGCACAAATTTCTCTTCAATCTGTAGAAAATAAGGTGTCCAAATCGCCTATCTGTCTTTTCTCATCACACAATGACGCGAGGTCGTAATTGCGCGATACACTTGCGCTAATCCTTTCGATTCTACCCACGCCTTTCGTCTCCAAGCTTCCGATTCCCAAGTTTTTTTTCTCCACTGCGTTAGGGACGCTTGTTCGTTTTGCTGCCTTTTAGCTTATTTTTTCACCATATTGTTAGGAGTATACGAGAAAGTTTAGGGGAGACCAATCCCGCTGGTTCCATTTTGTTTTAATCAGCTAGAGTTGCATTTGAGTTTTTGTATACCACTATTTAATATGGAGACTCAAAGGAAAATAGTTTTTTTTTTCAGACAGCGAGCTTGAAAAGTTGCAGGTCGGTGATATTAAAATGACTGAGGACAGATTGAATGCTATTGAAATAATTGAACAGCAAAAAGATAAGTACAGAAGTGATGCATTTGATGATAACACCTAGTAAATATCGATCCTCACGGCAACAACATACTATCACAAAGTTAAAAATGAAAAATAAGTAAATAAATCATAAATTTCATTTTAATGGCTTTGCAGATTCGTTTTAATGCCGTTCTTACTTTTCTTTTATCATGAAAGGTCTATATTATTAATTCGTTGGTTATAAAACTTCTCCCTTTATCTCAAAATACGACATATCACGAAAGATATTGTCTAAAGGTTAATACATGGGTCAGGATATTTTACATAAAAAATATTCCCTATTATTCGACATATTCACTTATTCAAAAAGAACAATCTCTACTTATGTCGGATAACTAAGACTCCACTGTATCTTGCGGTTTTGCCAAATGTGTGCGTTTCCAAACGGCACAATGGCGTAACCGAAGAAAAACACACTCAAATCGTTTAAATGCATTGGGCTTGAAAGTCAGGGGTGTAATGGAGGCAGAACGCATTGGAACACCGTTCCGACACTGCATTTTTTTAAGAGAAATAAATAAGAAAAATAAAATGTGAGATACCTCCTTAAAACAGCACAATCTTGATCTAATCCTTACCCTCGAAGATACAGTGGGTATTTCAAATTAATAAAAGCAATAAGCCATTAGCAAGTGGTTGCGAGAAGAGATTCAAAGTATAAGTGTTGCACACATTTTAATTATTTTATGTTTTGATCTTGAAAACTCATGATATTTTCTATATTATACTTATCAATGCCATCATTTTACTTTGACATTACTTGGTACAACTTGAAGTCAACACAAATTTCTAAAAAAATCATTCTTTAACATTTTTATTATTGAACTACAGCACACATAATGTGAATGTTGATAAAAAAAAAATAAAATAATATCTGTAAAATATGCATTGTTTCAGTATTGACATTTTATTATTTCACGATTTCAATAATTCCTATAAAATAATTTTTACATTTCAAAGGTTAAGAAAAATTATTATCTAATTACCTTCTAACCCTTCCTATCAATCTCTCTATTTTACCCCTCCCCCAACAATATTATATAAGTCAGAATGTTCAGTCACTGCTTAATTTACGACTACACCTCTCTATTTTACCCCTCCCCCCAACAATATTATCTAGACCAGAGGGTTCAGTCACTGCTTAATTTACGACTACATCTCTCTATTTTACCTCTCCCCCAACAATATTATCTAGACCAGAGCGTTCAGTCACTGCTTAATTTACGACTACACCTCTCTATTTTACTCCTCCCCCCCAACAATATTATCTAGGCCAGAACCCAGCTAAAAAAAATCTGCAAAAAATCTGCAGAAAATCTGAAGGTATTTGGAACATGTTTTCTTCAGATTTTCTGCAGAAAAAAAATGCAGAATATCTGAAGAAAACTATGTTCCAAATACCTTCAGATTTTCTGCAGAAAAAAAATATGTTCCAAATACCTGCAGATTTTTCTACTGTCAAGGTTTAGTTATTAATTTCAATTATTAGTTTAATTTATGAATCAACTTACTCATACGATGTGGAATGTGACGAAACTTCAAGCTCTTGTCTGGGATTCGAACCCGTGATCCTATAAGCAGGCGCGTTTTCAGTGGCAGGTGCCTTAACCACAAGGCCACGTCGGCATACGTGAGGTAGAGATAAATTAATCTATTTAAGTGATAGTGTCACCATGGCTCTCGTGGCGCCATCTAGTGGTGAAAAATCAACCAAGGTCAGAATACTTGTTTCAAAAGTCGTAGTCGTGTAACAGATGAGATTAGTAATATTTTTGTTCAATAATTTAGATTCTCAGTTTCAATAAATTCGTTTTCACCTCCTATATTTCTGGGAAGCCTTCTCTCCATCGAAAGGGCGAAGGCTCCTCTTTTCCTTTCTTTTTCGAGGAAAATAGCTAGTCAGAAAGACAGTTGGAAAACTAATTGAAAATTAATTAAATTATGGGGCAAATATTTAAGATGGTAAAACCTCAAATATTTATTTTAAATATTAATTTAGAATTAATTTTTTCAGTGACATATTTAAAAAATTTAGTCCTAAGACATTTTTCCATTGGGAAATTTTTTGAAATTCTGCTGTAGAATTAAACAATAATGATAATTACATTCTAATTTTGTTTTATATCCATTGGAAAATAGAGCTGCAATATTAGAGAAT
The DNA here is from genome assembly GCA_013235015.1 of Araneus ventricosus. Lineage (NCBI taxonomy): Eukaryota > Metazoa > Arthropoda > Arachnida > Araneae > Araneidae > Araneus > Araneus ventricosus. The sequence continues at coordinate 550,396 of BGPR01000230.1, forward strand.
ATGGTGCAAAATATGTATTTATAGAAATGCAGATATTATGAAATTGCAGTTAAATCTTCAAAAAATCATCAGATATTGGTCGAGTTTAATGATTTTGTGAAAATATGCTAAATAACTGCAAATTAATTAAAGACGAAATGCAAAGTCTTACAAAATCTACAGGATATTTAAAGAAAAAAATAAAAATAATTTTTTTGCAGATTTTATGCAGATTAAATTAAAGAAAAAAATGCAGATTTTTTGTTGTCTTACAAAATCTGCAGAATATTTAGAGAAAAATATAATAGGATTTTTTTGCAGATTTTCTCCAGATTAAATTGAAGAAAAATAGAGATTTTTCGGTCTTCAAAAAATCTGCAGAATATTTAGAGAAAAATATAATACGAAAAATTTTTGCAGATTTTATGCAGATTAAATTGAAGAAAAAATGCAGATTTTTTCTGTCTCCAAAAAATCTGCAGAATATTTAGAGAAAAATATAATAAGAAAATTTTCTGCAGATTTTCTGCAAATTAATTTGAAGAAAAAATGCAGATTTTTTTTGTCTTCAAAAAATCTGCAGAATATTTAGAGAAAAATATATGAAGAAAATTTTCTGCAGATTTTCTGCAGATTAATTTGAAGAAAAAATGCAGATTTTTTCTGTCTTCAAAAAATCTGCAGAAATCTTTAAGAAATCTTCAAAAAAAGAAATTTTCTGCAGATTTTTTTTAGCTGGGAACGTTCAGTCACTGCTTAATTTACGACTACACCTCTCTATTTTACTCCTCCCCCCCAACAATATTATCTAGACCAGAGGGTTCAGTCACTGCTTAATTTACGACTACATCTCTCTATTTTACCTCTCCCCCAACAATATTATCTAGACCAGAGCGTTCAGTCACTGCTTAATTTACGACTACACCTCTCGATTTTACCCCTCCCCCCCAACAATATTATCTAGGCCAGTCTTTTTTCGTTCAGTTACGTATTGCTGGATAATATTTATAGTTTATATTATACAAGGGAGAATTTTATCAATTAGTGTTTATTATGGCAAAAGTTTGGTTATAATAATCGCCAAGTCAGATGACCAGAAAATTTATTATTTTTACTTAAAATAAACAAAGGAATAAAAATCACAACCCTGACTATGCACATTTGAGCTATGCTTTCTTTCGACGGTTTGTCAAAATTTTAGCTCTTATTAAAGTTTTATCACTTATACTTTCAATTTAATCGTATGTCTCTGTTGGATGCAGGGCAATCTATCGGATCTTCAGCAGATATCATTGTAAAAGAATTTGATTGGCAAAAGGAGATAAAAGATCGCTGCTAATTGTGGGAAGAAGAAAAATAATGGATAAGGGGATTGTTTTGTTTGTTTATCGCTTTTGACAGAACCAAATGATTCCAAATCTTTCTACGACAAGAAAGGGCCAACAGAAAGGTTTCGATTTCAAGATAGCACATGACGCATTTGATCTACTATTTAGTTTTGGACATTCTGAGTGAATGATCTTCTTCAATGACTTGATAAATTCAGGGTCTACAACGACCTTCATCAGTCGCCAAAATAGGTACATGTTCGCCGAGAACTGCTCCCACAGTTGTCTAGTTGACGGCGGTGCTATAGAAAACAGGTTATCGTAGGGAGGAATCCATTCAGTAGTGAACTAGTTGTTGAAGGTAGGGACCTTTAAAGAATCATTTTTAAAAAATTTCTTCATTAATTTGTTGCGAAACACTGATAGACACTATGGTGTACCTGAA